>VYZT01039094.1:36149-79503 GCA_013400735.1 Pomatostomus ruficeps
GGCCGGCCCCGCTGCCCCCCTGCCCGCGGCGCGGTGCGGCCGCCTCGCCCCTATGCGGAGGCTCGAGCGGCACCGAGGCGATGCCCATTCATTCAGCTTGGCCCCCGCAGCCCTCCCCTTCCGCCCCGCGCCCCAGCCGCCTGCATGGAGGGGGCTGGCGATGCTGCAGCGGTACCCAGAGCCCCCGGAGAGCACAGTGCGGAGAGGAGGGAGGGAGAGGAGGAGGAAGGAGAGCAGAAGGAGGGAAGAGGAAAGAGGGAGAGGGAGATGGCTGCCCCCAAAACCAGAGCTGGATCTGGAGAAGACTCTGGGATTTCCAGCAGGAAATCAGGGCAGGGAGTGGAGCGGGGCCGGCGCAGCACCCCCCACCCAGTCCGGCACGGCAGCCCCAGCGCGGCTCCCGGGGATGCCAAGCCAGAGGCTGGGGACTGCGGGCGGTGGGGCACGGCCCCGCGCAAGGCTGAGGCAGGGCACGGCCCCCCTGCAGAACCCAAATGACCCCCCTAAGACAGGGCTGACCCAGCCGGGGGGTACCAGCCACCCCAGCCAGGAGCTTGGCTTTAGGGGCATGGAAAGCTCGGAGGGCGCATTTTGTTGGTGTTGCCACCCTGGCGTGCAGTGGCTGCATGCTTGGCCCCACATCTGCCCTTTTTGCAGAGCCCACTTTGCTCAGACAGGGCCCCTTTACCCTCACCCACAGTCAGGGACCCCCTCAAATGCACTGGGGTCCTGAGCCCCAGGATAATGTCCTGCACACCACATCAGAATTTCTTAGCTTTTCCTAATCTGGGTCTTGCTTAACCCTCTGGAAAATAATCCACTGACCATCTGCCACAGTGCAATTCATTTACAACCTTGCACAAATTAGGCTCAACTGTTCACTTCCTGCTCCTCTTCTGCTCGGGGCTTTTGGTCACTCTGGTGCACGTGTGTCTTCCTTCCCGCAGACTGGGACGTCCTTGCCATGGGCTGGGGGTGACCTTGCCATGAGCTGGGGGTGACCGTTCTGTGGGCTGGTATGACCTTGTCATGGGTTGGGATGTCCTTGCCATGGGCTGGGGGTGACCTTGCCATAGACTGAGATGAGCTTGTCATGGGTTGGGATGTCCTTGCCATGGGCTGGGGGTGACCTTGCCATAGACTGAGATGAGCTCGTCATGGGTTGGGATGTCCTTGCCATGTGCTGGGGGTGACCTTGCCAGCACTGGGCTGCAGAGCAGTGCCTGCTCCTGACACGCTCTTGAAGCTCAGGGTGCTTTTCTCCTGGCAGGATGGCATTCTCTGCACAGAGTCCTCTGCTAGGGAGGCCTGAGGAGCCTTGTTGGGGAACAGCCTCTCTCTCTGGCTGCCCATGGACGTGTGTGTAGGGCAGGTGAGGAACTTTCATGGGTCCAGGCAGGACAGAGAGCAAGAGCTCCTGGATTTCCCTCTGCTAGGGATTCCCAGCCTGACCTCAGGTGATCCAGGTATTGATCCAGGTGTTGGTGGTTTCAGAGGTGATTATGAATCCATGGATTTTGCTTTTTTGAGATGCCTGGCCAGGGCTGCCCCATGGGAGTGAGGTGATCAGAGCCAGGACTACTCAGTTCTGTGAAACACCTCTGCAGTCTCTGCAGCTGTGTTAGAGCCTGGCCTGAGGGGTGAGCACGGTGTGGGAGCAGCTACCATGGGGATTTTCCCATCCCTTTGCCCTGGTGCTTTTGCAAATGGAGAGCTGGTTTTCTGGGGAAGAGGCTTCATTCTCTAAGGAAAATGGAAATATACAGATTTTTTTTTCCTTCCTGTAGCAGATTCAGCAAAAGTGCAGCTGCCTTCCCAGTCCTGAATACAGAATTGACCATTCAGTTCATCCCTAAGGGGAAATGGCCCAGCAGAGAGGAACAACGAGCCCCACAGTGCTCTCTGCACCCTCCAAAGTCTTTCTCAACCCTGGCATTTTCCTCTCCCAAATTCCAGGGGTGCCTGGCTCACTTTGCAGGGCAGTGAAGGTTTTCCTCATGTTTCCAACCCGTCTCTCTTAAAACCTATCAGCTTCAAAATGTTTTTTTCCCCCTTAAATTGCAATTTGACAGGTTATTTGTCCGTGATGGAGCCTGGGGTCCAGAGGCACTGGGACCACCAGAGCAGAAGCTGGGTGAGTGGCTGACTGAAGAGCCCCCCAGTGGGAAAGGGCATTCCAGCCCTGCCGAAGGCACAGAGGGTCAGGATATCAGCACTGGGACCAGACAGCCTGGAATCTTTTGGCTGTGAGGAGCAATGCCTTTTCCATCATCCTGCCTATTCCTGAGCCTTATGGCAGCTCCAAGTGGCTGGAAGGACATGAAATGAAGGCATGAATGATGGTGTTTGCTGCTGATTTCACCGTGAGTATCTGGGTGCTCCTCAGGAAAGTCACTCGGTGTCCTGAGCAGGCCAGACCAGGTGCTGGGGGATGGAGCAGCCCTGGCAGCCTGCAGGAGCCCCTGCTGGGTTTCAGTCAGCAGCCCAGCAAAGCCCGTGTGGAGGAAAAAGATAAGAAGGGATATTCAGAATTTAGGAAGACATTTAGGAATAAATTTTTTTATAATATTTAAGCAAAAATTCCTCCCTGTGAGAGTGGGGAGGCTCTGGCACAGGTTGCCCAGAGAAGCTGTGGCAGTCCCATCTCTGGAAGTGTCCAAGGCCAGGTTGGATGGGGCTTGGAGCAGCCTGGGATAGTGGAAGGTGTCCCTGCTCATGGCAGGGGGCGTGTAACAAGATGTTCTTTGAGGTCTTCTCCAGTCCAAAGCATTCTAGAATTCTGGGTTTCTATGAATGAAGGGCAGCTGGGGGATTTGTCTGTGAAAGAGCCCAAAGCCTCATTTCTCAGCTGTACAGCAGTAAAGAGGCAGCTTGGACACCTGCAGGAAAGCCACAGGCAGATACAGAGGCTTCTCCAAGTGAAGACAAATGGCTCTCATTCCTGGTGATCCAGGAGGGAGAATCATGGGGGCCTAGGAAGAGGTGACATATTCAAGGCAAAGGGGAAATGATCTCTCCAGGAGCTGGTGTAGTGAGCGCTGGTTAACTGCCAGGCTGGAGAGCTGAGGGCAGCCCTAAGCCAATGGCAATGTGCCTGAGTCCAGGGAACTGTTGTCCTTGAGGAACTGACACACCTAGGAGCAGTGATGGAGAGAACGGGTGGGACGCAGGCATAGCTGGGAGGGGGAAGCTGAGCTTGAGGTGAAGCAGAGGAGTGTCTGCATGGCAGGGATGGGGGAAGGCTTTGGAACTCTGCTCTCTGCGTGCTAAAATGGGGCTGAGAGGCTGACCCCGCACCAGGAAACGTCAGCCAGGCTGGCTGGGTTTTTGAGAGAAAGAGACGAGTCTGGCACAACACGGTGGATCTGAGAGTCACCATAGTGATAGCGGCTGGAGCAGGTGGGTGGTGGAGATCAGCCAGCGATGGCTGTGAGAGGGGAGCAGGCAGGGCTGCAGGACAGCGCGCTCTGGGCACCCAGCAAGACAGGGAGGCAGGGAAAAGGCAGGCACAGATGACAAAGGCATGTAGAAAACAAGGGAAGGACATCAGAGAAGCTTTCTAAGCTATCTAAGTGTGGCTGAATGTGTGGAGAGTAGGAGAAAGATCAGAGAGCTTTGAAACCTTTGGGACAAAGCTGGGGACTGGACTCTGCTGGGCAGATGGGACATCAGGCAGGGACAGTGTGAGTGTGGAGGTGGAGAAGGCCTGGGAGATGGGGCAGCAATCCAAGGGGATTTCTCCAGGCTTAAGAGATATTTGTGCTGCAGACCTGAGGGGCCTTGGCACTGGTTATGGGGACCGCAGAGCAGAGCAGAGGGAGGGTGTGATCAGGCTGTCCCCATGGCAGGGAGCTGATGGTGTTGCCAGGAGAAAGAGAGGGATCCAGAAGAGTCCCACCAGGGCAGCAGGGCACAGCAGAAGAGCTGTGAGGGCGAGAAGAGGGTGAAGGCTCACAAGTTAGGGTCTCTTGCATCCTTTATGAAGGATGCTGTGTGGGAGGGAAGCCAGCTGAGAGGAACAGAGTCCTTTAGGGAGGAGGAGGCAGAAGCAGATCCCAAAGGAACTGTTTTGAGCTGAGGAGTTGGCTTGAGTTGGGGTCTTGTATTATGGTTTGCTCCAAGGGCACTTGGAGTTTGTGACTGCCCTGTTCACACTAAGGCCCTTCTATTTCAAGTTTTATCATCCCAGGGTTCAGCTGGTGGTGGCTCTGCAGCCCACAGGACAGGCTGTGGGTGTCACTCTGCTCTTAGGCAGGAACAATTCCCCTGGCACTGCATTGCTGCTGTCTCCAGGAGTGACAGAGTGGGCCAAAGATGACAATGGCCAGTTCAGTTATAATGGGCCAGACCTTCACTACCAACAGGAGAAATGATGGGTCTGGCTCTGTCCAGGAAGCTGGAGATGGACTGGGGGAAAACATGCAAAGTGGAAGGTGAGAGGAGAAGGAGCGACCAAGGAGGCAGTGCCCAGGGATGAGCACAGTGGTGAGCATGCACCGAACAATGCTGGGGCTGCTGGGTCTGTGGGACAAACAACCACGACTGGCCCAGGACCTGGGGGACAAAGAGGAGGTGAGTGAAGCCACGTGAGAGCACTGCAGGTGAGCAGGGTCCAGAGCCCAGAGCTCTCGGTCACACAGAGGGGCAGGAACAGGGACATGCACTGACCACTTGGCACCCCACAGACTCAGCAAGCTCTGAGCCCTCCCAGGGAGATCCTACAACCTTCTGCACTTCAGGGTGCTGCAGATATCTCTGGAGACACTGAGGGGTGGAAGGGCAGAAAATCTGGGGTGGGCTGTAAGAGATGAGGGATGTGTGCCTGGTGGGTGCAGACATCCCCCTCCTCCCCACCAGGCAGAGGACAGGCCTGCTTTGCTTTGCTCTCCTGCCCACAAATGTCTCAGAAGTCAACTCCTCCCCTCTCTGCTCCTCACTGAAGTCAAACGCTGGTGAGTAGCAGCCTGTTAATGCAGCCTGGCGCAGCCAGAACCTCTGTGTCCCTCTGCCCCTGCCTTGCTCTGCTGTGGCAGCCCATACAAAGCGTGTTTCACATGAAGGAATCATCTGCCACGGCAGCCTCTGCTACCCTTTGCCCCAAAATTCCTCCTGGCCAGGTAGTGGTTCATTCCAGGCCATGCGGCTCTGCTGGAGGTTTGAAGTTCTTTCTGAGGACAGATGCAGGGGCCTATTCTGTGGGCAACTCTGGGAGGATCAGGGGGTTCTTACCCTGCCTGGAGGCCACCAGCACAACTGAGGACAGACGTGTTCCATGCAGACAAAATGCATCATCTACAGTTGATGAGATCTTGGAATAAAAAATGTCCTGTGCTCTATTCTTGGAGCACATGCGAAATAGGGCACAGCAAGGGCTGAATACCCAGAAGGGTGAGAGAACTAAACTAAACTCAGTTCAGCTCTCACATGTGAAATGTTCAGTTCCATACATGATGAGCCAAGGAGCAAGCACGGGAGGGCTGGGAGTATCTCTGGTTACCTGCAAGGGAGGAACACTGAGGAGTAATGGGATAAAACTGACGGGAAGAGCTCAGTAAGGTTCAGAAAGAAGATTGGGTACTTAGGGACCAGACAACATCTGCAACCACGTTAGGCCCGAGGAGGAGGCAAACAAGGGACTGTAGCTCTCCTGCTGCAGCCCAAGTGCTGCTCCAGCTGGGACCTGGCCCTCAGGGCACGGCTGCAGGGCTGGAACCCAGAGTCATGGAACACCCTAAGCTGGAAGGTACCCCCCAGGATCATCAATCCAGCTCTTGGCTCTGCACAGACAACCCAACAATCCTTGGGAGCGCTGTCCAAATGCTCCTGAAGTTCTGGCAGCCTTGGGGCCAGAACCATTCCCTGGGGAGCCTGGACAGTGCCCCAGCACTCTCTGGGGGAAGAACTTTAAGGGTGTTTAAGAACTTCCATAGGAGTATTTGCCATGAACCACTGTTGAACATGCAGACAGGGCACCAGTCTGGTCCAGTGTGATGTTTGCAGATTTTTCAGCACAAAACCATGACCTGGGCATGAGGACACAGCTGGACATTGTCCAGCTGCTCCTCAAGAGCTGCCCAGTGCATATGGCACCTGCACAGCTCTGACTGATATTCTATGAGGAATAAGCCTGTACCAGAAAAGAAGAAGGAAATTGATAAGGCAACTCCAACCTTCCCTGCACAGCTCAGGAGCTCACAGTGCTGCCACGCTTGGAGCACATCCCATGGGCTGGGGAGCAACTTCACCGTGGAGCTCCAGCCCCTTCCCTGCCAGAGCAGGGCCAGGGAGCCCAAGGGCACCAGGGCAGAGCGGGGGGACATACTGTACCCATCAGCAGCTGCGGGATGGCCCTGAGTACCAGAGCTTCGCAGGGATTTGCTTCTGGAGGCTGGCTTGAGGTGCTCCCCTCTGCTGCCAGCCCAGCCCGAGCGCTCCAGGGAGGTGCTGCAGGCAGGGCAGGGCAGAACAAGGCTCTGCCAAGAGTGCAGTGAGCCAGGGGCTGATGTGAGGCAGGAATCCCTTCTGGAGGGAGAAGCTGGGGGGGAAGGTGGTTGTTGTGTAGGGATGAGGTCAGAGCAGGATGACAGGAACTTCCCCGTGCTCCAACTCCTGCCCGTGTCCCTCTGGGCTCCAGGCTGTGGCAGCACCAGCCCACACGTTCCTGTGTGCCCCCTGAAGCAGGGGCCAGATCCTCAGGTGTGGGAATCCTGAGCTTGGCCCACAGGGCTCCTTCATGCAGGCATCAGACTGCAGGCTCAGAGCATCCCAGTTTCTCTAACAGGGAATTTCATCCCCACATTACTGAATGCTGAGTTCCTGCTGCTCCAGCAGCACTGGGGTGATGGAGCTCTGGGTCTTCACTGTGCCTTGGGTCCCATCCAATGTCACTGCCAATGTCCCCACGGCCGAGAGCCTGTGCAGGAGGGACAGGCTGGCCCTTCCCGAGGCTGGGAATGCGGATGCTGGGTCCCTCCATCTCACAGTGGAGATCAGCTGCTGGATGCTCGTTGCTTGGCAGCCACAGGCTTAGAAATGTCAATTTCTAATTAAAACTGTGCACCCAAAATCTGCACACCCTCCCCAAAGCCCGGGATTTTGTACCCTGCTCTCATCTGCGGGGGGCATGGCAATATCCCCCGGTGTGCCAGCACCTGGGAATAAGCCAGGTTGTGCCAGGGAGGAGCCAGGTGAGGCACAGGCACCAGCTGAGCAGGAGGGCATCCAGCTAAAAAAAGCAGATGCCAGCTGATAAGAAGGGAGATCGAGGATGTGACCCAGAAATGGGAGTGAGGAAGGTTCCACTGGAGAACACAGCAAAAAAGCCAGGGTGCCAGGCACAGAAATGAAGGCAGTGGGATGGGAGCCCCATGGGACATGGAAGTACTGGGGCCTGGACGTGGGGATGAGGCCACAGAGGAGTGGGCCGCCTCCTCTGCCAGAGCAGTGTCAGCATCCAGAGCCAGCCAGGCTGCATTTCCCTCCCTCGGGGACATGTGTTGTCCCCCTGGTGCCTGGAGCCTGTGCTGGGCAGTGCTACCTGGAAATCACCAAATCCCAGAATATTTTGGGTGGGAAGGGACCTTAAAGCCCATCCAGTGCCACCCCTGCCATGGGCAGGGACACCTTCCACTGTCCCAGGTTGCTCCAAGCCCCATCCAAGCTGGCCTTGGACACTGCCAGGGATCCAGGGACAGCCACAGCTTCTCTGGACACCCTCACAGGGGAGAATTCCCTCCCAATATCCCATCTAACCCTGCCTAGTTGGTTTTCCTTGTGGGAACTGGTGTTTGCAGCGCTGGGAGCTGGGTCACAGGGTGAGGTGACATGTCCCAGGCACCTGGTCCCTGGTTCCACTTTGGGCAGGGACACAGCAAATCCAGGCCCTGTGGTTCCAGGAAGAAGAAGGTAACTGTGGTAAAGTCTAGGCATGAAAAAACTCAACCTCACTGAAAAGTGCAATAAAAGAAATTAGTGTTTTTTGAATCCATGTTGTTGGATTGCAGATTTGAAGAGATTGAAAATAAGAATTGTTAGCTTTATGGTATCTCAACCTTTAGAGTTTGTATTTCTACACTCCTACTCCATGAGAATGACAACAAGGAGAGGGGGGAAAGGCATTGGGACCCCAGTAAAGCCCCTCTGCCAACCAGGCCATGGCCAGCACTGGGCTCATAGAAGCAAACAGCCTCACTGGGGAAGGGATTTTATTTTTGAAGTTTGCAGAATGTCTTTTTAGCATTTTCTCATGGAATAATTCTGGGTTTCTGCTTCCAAGTGACATTCAATTTCCACATCTGAGCTAGGGATAAAATGAATATTTTTACAACCTGACTGAATTCAAACCAAAATGCTGAAAAAATGATGAAACTGTCATCCGTTGAGCCAGGCAGGGGTGGGCAGGCAGCTCCAGCTGCTTGATGGATGTGGGGGTTGGTTTGCCCAGTTCAGACTGGAGGAACCTCCAGTTTACCCAGTTGGTGGCTGCCCAGTGCCCAGCTGGGAGTATCCGAAGGAGATGGGCTCTGCAGCAGCCTCAGGGCACACCCTGGGCAGGGACTCTGCCTGTTTTGGGGGGTTTCAGCTTGTCAGATCAGCCGTGGTACCAGGCTCATCTCTGCCATCCTCTGCCTCCCTTATCTCCGCTCAGCTGATCTCAGGAGACATTTGATTGGCAGGTCATGCCAAACACATTTGCTTTGAAGTTTTCCCAGTTTCCTTGGAAAAGACTTTCTTATAAAAAGGACCTCAGTGCTGGATTTCCCTCAGGTGGGAGGGTGGGGGTGATGGGGAGGGTGGGAGATGTTTCACTGAGCAACCTGGGCTACTGAAGGTGTCTCTGCCCTTGGCAGGNAGTTGGTTTTCCTTGTGGGAACTGGTGTTTGCAGCGCTGGGAGCTGGGTCACAGGGTGAGGTGACATGTCCCAGGCACCTGGTCCCTGGTTCCACTTTGGGCAGGGACACAGCAAATCCAGGCCCTGTGGTTCCAGGAAGAAGAAGGTAACTGTGGTAAAGTCTAGGCATGAAAAAACTCAACCTCACTGAAAAGTGCAATAAAAGAAATTAGTGTTTTTTGAATCCATGTTGTTGGATTGCAGATTTGAAGAGATTGAAAATAAGAATTGTTAGCTTTATGGTATCTCAACCTTTAGAGTTTGTATTTCTACACTCCTACTCCATGAGAATGACAACAAGGAGAGGGGGGAAAGGCATTGGGACCCCAGTAAAGCCCCTCTGCCAACCAGGCCATGGCCAGCACTGGGCTCATAGAAGCAAACAGCCTCACTGGGGAAGGGATTTTATTTTTGAAGTTTGCAGAATGTCTTTTTAGCATTTTCTCATGGAATAATTCTGGGTTTCTGCTTCCAAGTGACATTCAATTTCCACATCTGAGCTAGGGATAAAATGAATATTTTTACAACCTGACTGAATTCAAACCAAAATGCTGAAAAAATGATGAAACTGTCATCCGTTGAGCCAGGCAGGGGTGGGCAGGCAGCTCCAGCTGCTTGATGGATGTGGGGGTTGGTTTGCCCAGTTCAGACTGGAGGAACCTCCAGTTTACCCAGTTGGTGGCTGCCCAGTGCCCAGCTGGGAGTATCCGAAGGAGATGGGCTCTGCAGCAGCCTCAGGGCACACCCTGGGCAGGGACTCTGCCTGTTTTGGGGGGTTTCAGCTTGTCAGATCAGCCGTGGTACCAGGCTCATCTCTGCCATCCTCTGCCTCCCTTATCTCCGCTCAGCTGATCTCAGGAGACATTTGATTGGCAGGTCATGCCAAACACATTTGCTTTGAAGTTTTCCCAGTTTCCTTGGAAAAGACTTTCTTATAAAAAGGACCTCAATGCTGGATTTCCCTCAGGTGGGAGGGTGGGGGTGATGGGGAGGGTGGGAGATGTTTCACTGAGCAACCTGGGCTACTGAAGGTGTCTCTGCCCTTGGCAGGGAGTGGGATGAGATGGGATTTATGTTCTTTTCCAATCCAAACCAGTCTGGGATTCTGCGATAGATACACCAAGAATAACATTTTTCTTCTCGGGGTCTTACATCTCCTATGCCATAAAATAATCCTTTAATTGGTGAGGCCAAAGTGTTTCAGGGTTAACAGTGGGACCTTTCTTCCATCATGTGCATAATGGACACACCTAAATTGTCAGGTTTAGTTAATCCTGGGATTGCTCCACTCTCATCCTTCGGCATCTCTTGGCCTTTCTGAAATCTCCTAATTCTGTCTCAAAATCCAATTCCTGGCTGAAGCAGAGACAAAACAGCATTTCCTCCCTGTTTTGCAAGGTTCTTTGGGAAAAGACAGCTGGGGAAAGGCCCAGCTTTTAGCTGGAGAGAGGAAAAATGCAGCCTCCGGGTGTCAGGCTGGAGTTCCCTCAAGAGAAGTTGGATTTCCAGGGACTGGGAAGCAACGAACACAACAAGTGGGGTCCCTGGGCTATCCCTGAGCAATTGCCTCTACACCAGTGCAGGGGAAATCTGGGAGCATTATTGCAGAGGGTTTTGTTAGTGCGATGCTGGGGTGTCCCCTGGCAGGATGGGGTGGGGGGATAGGGCTGGTTCAGAGGTGCAGCATCAGCATCCCGTAGGCCTGGAGTTAATTATCCAAAAAAGCCAACTATAAGCTTCATCAAAGCCTATAAAGGCTTTATAAAAGCCTAATAGCAATAGAAATAGCTGTGCTTTGTTTTTAAAATCACTTACAACACGGATCATTATTAGTCTAATTATCTCTCTGCAGTGTGGAGATGCTGTGGTTTGGTGGGTTTTTTGGAATTTTTCAGGCACAGAAAGCACACAAGGCACATTTTGGAGATGGAATAGGATGGAATAGGAAGGCCAGCAGGAGGCAAGGAACGCTGTGCGGTCCCAGGAGCCCAGGGCTGACTCCTGGTGCTGGTGTCCAGTTCTCTGCTGCCCTTCCCACTCCAGATCCTGGGCCCAACAGCAACAAGGTTCAACCCAAGGCAGGGCTGAAGGTGGCAGAGCTGTGGCACTCCTGGCATGGGGCGGTGAGGGTGCCAAGAGTGAACAGGAATAGAAGGAGAACAGCTGGAAAGGGAAATTAGTGACAACACAACACAAGTAAATAAATGGAAATAAATTAAATCCACGGGTGTGTTACTGAATATCCAGAGACCAGGTCTCTGTTGTGAAGTCCCTGAGCTGAATGGAGCTGGATGAGCTTTAAGGTCTCTTCCAACCCAAAACTTCTATGATTTTATTGTTCTGTGAAATCCCAATTCTGTGTTCAGGGCATTGACACCAACAAGGTACTACAGCCAAAGGACACAAAGGAGATTTTCCTAAATTACTTTGCCAGTTTTAGTGACAGATACGCTTCTTCCCTGCCAGCCATTTATTCTCCTTTACTGATATTCCATCCATTTCCTGGTGGCTGCTGCTCCCCAGGTGCATTAATGGCAGCAGCTCGGCACATCCCAGAGCCCTTCCTGAGCTCCACATGGAGAAGCAGAGCCTGGCCCAAAGTCCAGAGTTCACAGAGGTGGCACTGGGGTTGAGCAGCAAGGCAGGAGTGACCTGGGAAGCAGTGGGGCCAAAGGCACTTTGCACTGGGGCACCCAACCAGGCACCATCCATGTGCTTCGGGCACAGCCTGAGGTGTCTCCACCCTCCAAGGGCAGTACAGGACACACAGCGCTTCCCTGGAGCTGAGGCCGCTGAGCTGGGATGCAGCCACGCCAAGTGTGAGCCTGCCTGCTGCAGCCCTTCTGTCTCCATCTGCTGCAGATGGAGCTGGGGATGACCCTACAGGCATTCCATGGGCATGGGCATTGCTGCTGCCCTTCACGGGCAGCTGTGCAGAGTGACAGGGACCCTGCAGACACCCTTGCCAAGGTGGAGAGGTTATTTTAGCATCATTTCAAATGCCATGCTCTGAGGGGCCTGCTCAGGCTGTCCCTGCGCCCTGGGAGCCCTCACTTGCCTCTGCAGGAGCTCCTTGCCTTGAGCCAGGTGGGGGTGGGTGGGGTGGGTCAGGCTGGCACCTCTGTGGGTTGGTCTGCTGGGATCTGGGAGAGAGAGGAGGGCAGGGGTAGTGCCCAGCCTGGCATCCCTCCAGGGAGGGCAGAGAGGGGCTTGGCTGGATTCATGTGCAGGAGGTGCAGCTCTGCCTCCCTGTGTGCAGAGTCGGGACATCAGAGTTCTCCTCTGACACATTTGTGGCCTCTTGGCAGTTTCCCAGCTCCGGGTGCCGCCAGCAGGTTCTGGCATAGCTCTGCCAAGCAGGAGGAAGGCAGGGACAGATCCCAGGCACATGAGGATGGATGGGCTCTGTTCACCTGCCAGGATCACCTGCTCAGCATATACATGGCAAACCAGTGGAATAGAAAACGCTGGGCCTGGACATTTTGGGCGCAGAGCCTACCAGTGAAGGTCTGTCCTGTGCTCCTGCAGGTGTTGGGACAGGAGCAGTGGCCGCGGCATTGCTCGGGATGGGGAGAGTGACAGAGCTGTGGCGTGGGACAAAACAAGTGCACAAGGACCCTGCGACTCTGCAGTCTGGGAATCCCAGAATGCCAGGATGGTTTGGGCTGGAAGGGACCTCAAAAAACATCTTTTTAAGTCCTCCCTGTCATGGACAGGGACACTTTTCACTATCCCAGGTTGCTCCAAGCCCTGTCCAATCTGGCTTTGGACACTTCCACTGATGGCACAGCCACAGCTGCTCTGGCAGGAGATTTCCTGGTTCTCCATGAGCCACCAGAGCAGCCAGGACTGAGTTAATGCCACACCACTTGCCCCAGCTGCCTCCTGCTCCTCCAGAACATGTGGAGGGGGAGCAGGTCCTCTCAGCAGCCGTGTGAGAGCGAGGGACACACAACTCCTTCCTGCTCCCCGGGAGCTCTGGGATAACACCACAGCCTGGTGTCTGGGAGCAAGGAACAGAATTAGGGCCCAAAGGGAATGGCAGAGGCTGGGCACGACTCCTTTGGATGCTGTTTTCCGTAACAGCACCATCGGTCTGTGGAGAATCCCAGTGTTCCCAAACAGCTCTGGCTGCAGGAACCCACTCCAGGGCTGGGGCAGGAGCCTGCGGAATGTGGAGCAGCCCCTGCTCCATCCCCATGTGCTCCCACCCTTGCAAAGGGTGGGGAGGAGGGACCCCCACCTGCAGCCCCTGTGTGTCAGGGGGTTGAGGGGGTGGCAGCTGGGCACAGTCACGGGCACATGCCCAGGGTACAATGCCACAGAGGTGTCACAGCAGTGTCATAGCAGTGCTGGCAGGAAGGGACATCCCCACCTCCTCTGGCCACCAGCTCACCAGGGACAGCAATGAGCAGCAAGAGGGGTGGCTGCTCATTGTCCCTGACAGTGGCTGAGACTTGGAAACTGCATTTACTAAGAAACTGTCACCACTTGAAACCCACATCAATGCCAGCTGAAGGGGAAAACTGTCCAATAAAGAAAGCATTTCCAGAGTAAATATAATAGGGAAAACAAACGTACAAATTGTGTTTTAAAATAAAATGCATGACATTTAGAATAAAATGCAGATTCCATCACTTTCCCAGGGACGCAAATGGAATTTCTTTCCATTTCTCCCACCCAGCAGTGCTGTGTAACATGCACCAGGCACATGGTGGGACAGAGGATTCCTGCTCTTCCATTAATTTATTCCCATTGCTGTATTTGTTTTACAACATTCAGAACAGTTTTTACTCAGTGTTGATTGAAACATCCTATTTTCCAGATCAAAGTGCTGCTTTGTGCTTTAATGAAATACTTTGACACAATAGCTCTGCCGTTGTTGGAAATCATTATTGAATATATTGAGAGCTGCTGGTCCTCTCATTAACTTGCTGTGTGCTTGTCTTCCCATCTTGTTCTAAGTGTCAAAACATTTCACTGAGAACAATTCCATCAGGATATACCAGCAGTGGCTGTACACATCAGGATGAGGCTTTGGACGGGATGTGTGTGCTGGCCCAGTATCAAAATAATAACAGTGAAAATTAGAGGCTTGAAATTAAAATTAATTTTGAGTGTAATTGTTTTGCCAGTGAAAATTTTTTATGCTTTGCCCAAAGTCCACCCTATTTCTCCTCTTTTCTGTCCCTCACCTGTCCCTTTTCCTTATATGTTCATTTCTCTGCTTGCCTTTACACCTGTAAAAGTCCCTTTTTCCACTTGGAGTGCCCAACATGTGCAGTGGAACAGGGAGATGCTCTTTGCCAGGCTCCTCATCCCTCATTAGGAATGCAACAATCCTTCTGTTTCCACAACACCTTTGCAAAACCTTACAAATATTTTCACTGAAAGTTGCCAATTTCTCTAATCTCTGGGAAAAGTATAGAAAAGAAATGAAAAATTTTAACTGTGATTTGAATTGTCCTCAGCCTGGAAATATCCATTGTGTGACTCTCAGAGAAAAGGCTCAACTTTAAGAGGAGAAATCTCAGAAGTGGAGGAGCAGCGGCAGAAATTTTGGCTGTGCAGAGCTGAGCTCCTGCCCTTCCCTGCCCGCCTGGGTTCAGGGTTTGGTGCCACCTGCTTTGGCAGCGCGGGGGACAAAAGGCTGGGGCTGGATTAATGTGGGAGCGCCCCGGAGAGATGCTTCATCCCTGAGCTCCTGCAGACCGAAATGTGCCCTCTGTGCTCGGGCACTCTCATTTATTGCACTCCAGCTGAACCATGAAAGGCTTTTGAATGCTTTTCCAGCCCGTGCTCAGCCCCTACCCCCGTGTTTGTCCAGATGTGCTCCCGGGTAGTTCCTGGTGATTCACATCCCGTCCCATCCCCGGAGCCGCTCCCGCTGCAGCCGCTGCCTGTGCAGGCACAGGGGATCGCCTTGCCCTGTGTGTGAACCTGTGCCTGACACACGGAGCTCATAGAGAAACCCAGTTCCCTTATTCAGCCTTTTTTTGGCCGCTCTCGTGTTGCAGGACACGGCGGCTGCCGCGGGAAGGCGGCTGGCAGTGGCTCTGACGGGCTCTGATTTGGCTGCGGGAGGACGGAGCAGTTCTTCAGGCCAGGTTCCTGCCTCACCCTTCCCTCCAACCCCTTCGGAAGGGTTTTGTCCACTCAGCTGCGGGATAACCGAGGGCTGGACCAGGAGGAAGGGGCTGAGGACACTGGGAGGAGGCCATGGTCCCGGCACCTCCTGCAGGAAGGTATCCGGTGCTTCTCAGGTGTGGGCGTTAACCAGACCATGGACCATCCCCTGCTCCTGTGCATCCTCACGGATCCAGCAATGCAAAGGCTTTGTTCTGTGGGAAAAAAAAATAATGGCAGGGAATTGTCCCATCAGAAAAGTCCCAGGCTGTAGGTGGCTCCTGCAAGGCCCTTGGGGCACAGATGGGGTGGTGAGGGGACAAGGACTCAAGGCAGCGCTGGTTATTCACTGTCGCACAGCACAGGAGCTAATCCAGCAGAGATGGTGCCGCACAGAAGGTTTAAAACATGCAAAAGGCAGGATCTGCCCATAAATATGTGAGAGGGAATTATGGAGAATAAAGGAATTTGGGTTGGGGGAAGTTGAACATCCAAGGTGATGGTCTGCACACAGTCCCAGCAGTCTCTGGACCAGCAGTGGCATGTCAGTGAGGCAGCTGTAGGAGTCTGGGCTTGTCATGACCTGGCAATTCTCCCTCAGCATCCTCCATTGGGCACGGATGCTTGTGGCAGCAAAGCCTTAGAGTTCCTTTTCTCAATACCTCGAACACCTCGGCATTCTCACCTCCACCCTTCGGAGCAGCACCCGCTCTTTTCAGAGCAAATCTGTCACAGAACCACAGAATCCCAGAATGGTTTGGGTTGGAGGGACCTTAAATCTCATCTCATTCCACCCCTGTGCCATGGGCAGGGGCACCTCCCACTAGATCAGATTGCTCCATCCAAGCTGGCCTTGGAACACCTCTAGGTATGGGAAGCAGGGACAAGGACTGGAGCCCAGCCCACAGCCTGGGACAGTGTTGGATTTTGTGCAGGGTGTCCCTGTGCCCCTCTCTGTCTCTGATTTTTGATAGAGAGGTGCAAGGCATGGCCATGCTTGCCCAAGTGTGCCTGCCCGGGGCTGCAAATCCAGCCAGAAGCAGAGCAGAAATTCTCAGCCAGGTGCATAAAGCTATGTTTCATTCACCGTAGATATATAAAGCAGGGTTTTGCCTCGCTGCTCTGTTCATTCTGCACCACAGATCAAAGGAAAAGAACCCTTTCAGCACGGCATTGCCTGCTGGGACACAGCCAGGGCAGGGGGACATTGCCAGTGGAGCAGGGGTTTGTCACCAGGGTCTGTTCCAGGGTACCTGGGCAGGGGAGCAGGGCAGGTTCAGCCCAGGGCCACCATTACCAGGGTAAGAGGAAATGGCCTCAAGTTGAGTCAGAGGAGGTTTACAGTGGGTATTAAGGAAAATTTCTTCAAGGAAAGGGTGTCCAGAGCAGTTGTGGAGTCACCATTCCCACAGGTGTTCAAAGAACATGTGGATATGGCACCCAGGGACATGGGTTAGTGGTGACCATGGTGGTGGTCAGGGGTCATGGTTGGATTCAATGACCTCAGAGGTTTTTTCTGTCCTTAGTGATTCCATGACTGTGATCAGACAGGTGGCACAGCTCCAGGGCTAAATCAGGCAGATCAGTCCAGGGGCCAGGGCCACAGTCAGAGGTGGTAACTGGGGTCAGCCCAGTGCCTGCCCAGCAAGCCCATGGAAGGGCAGCAGCTCAGGAGCCAGACAGGCTCTGGGTGCAGGGGAGGGAACCGTGCCAGTGATGGGATCAGCCCAACCCTCACCAAGCCCTTGCAGAGCTCTGGGACTGCACCAAGGGCCCCAAGGGACAGGGGCCACCCCAGAGCCTCACCAGACAAGCCCCCATGGGGGGATGCTCTGGGGACCCACCCTGTGGGTGCTGGGTGGCAGAACACAACTCACCAGCCTGGCAGGGACAGTGGCACAGACACTGCCAGCACCCAGGAGGCAAAGTCCTTCAGCTCCGGGGTCACACAGCCTGTGGCAGCCTTGGTGGGCTGGTGTGAGGTTGCCTACCCTCCTGTGCCAGCACAGGTACACAAACACAGCAATGCACCTGGCTGTCCCCATGGGTGGGACCTAGAAATCTCACTGTCATGCTCACAGGAAACCTGCAGTGGCCAGCACAGAACAGGGATGTGCAAGGGGAGCTGGGGAGTTGCTAATGGGGGCCAGGAGGGGAGGGTGGGGGTCAAAGCATCTCAGCCCACCCTGCCTGTCCCAGGCTCTTCTGGGCTCTCAGCAGCAGGCCTGGGACTCTGCTTGTTTAACTCCCCCAGGAGATAAATACTGCCCCAGCATTTTCCAATAACTGCTGCCCGGGGGATGTGCTGGGGGTAAAAGCAACACCCGAGGAACACCTGCAGGAGCCACATGGGGGGCAGGAGGGACAGGTTGGCTGCAGTGCAAGCTGGGGTTCATCCCCAAATCCCAGAGCTGGGCTGAGCTTGGATGGGAACCAGAGTTCTCAAATTCAGCACTGTCCCTGGGGGTAGGGGACCCTGCTGTCATTTCCCCACAGCTTGCATGGACTGATTATCACTCCTTTGTATTACAGGTATGTCACAATTGAGCCTGAGGAGTCTTCCAGGACAGGAGCCTCACTTTTCCTCAAAGCACAAGAAGACACAAAAATAGTGGGTTTGTCTTCCTTTGGACCTTCCAGGAAATTCATGCCAAACTTTGCTGGTTTTATTTGTGCCACTGGGAGACCAAAGTTTGGGTATAAGAGACAAAAAGCCCCAAATGAAATGAACTGGTGGCTACAAACCTCACCTGAGACATCTGAGCACTGAAGTGGTGGAGAAGGCACGGATAGGGCAGCAGGATCCTGCTTGAGAGCATCAGGAGCAGTGCTGGGTCAGGCTCCACAGGGATGGGATGGAGGGGTGAGCAGGACCCTCCCCAGGCTGGGAGGGGAGGACTGGGGCTCCTCCAGCATCAAGCCTAAGCAGCAGCCATGCAGCCAGGACAGGGGGGTGTTGCACAGACTCCTGCAGGGATCTGCACAGCCTAGGTCACCCCAAGCCTCTCCAACCCCTTCTCCTGCCCAGTGCACTTTTGAGGCACTGACATTCCCTGTTCTCCCATCTCTGACAGCAGCAGCTCTTGGCAGACCACAACTCCTGGGGAGCTGACAGATCCTTCATGTGAAACCACCTCAGTGAAGTGACAGGGTAAGGGCAGGGACTGCCCCCAGCCCTGGCACCCCAAAGGTGCCTGTGGGGGTGGCTGGTGGCACAGGGCAGCACCTCAGGCAGTGGGTGGCACATTTTGCAATGCACAGAGCTCAGGCTTGGTGCTCTGGCTCTGTCCTGCCCTTTTTGACTCCTTCACTGCATCTTGATCCAGCTCCCAGCGAGCCAGCCAGGAGAGGTGCAGGACATAAGGGGACGTCCCCCAGGTCCCCACCCTCACAGCTCGGGGTGAACCTGCCTGCTCTGTCAGTGGCCAGTGACCACTCAGAGCCAAGTCTGGCACCCCACTGTGTCCATTACCATTCCAGATGTTATTTACTGACTCCATCCTTTCCATTGCTTCACCTCCTGACTTTTCCCAAAACTTCATGGGGACCATCTTTCATGGTTTCCCTTGGATTAAAAGGTCCCAGTGAGAGACCCTGGGCCCTGGTCTGCTCTCCTGAATGCACCATTTCATATGAAGCCCCTCAGGGCTGACCACGGTGTCAGTGTCAGAGAAACCTTCTCTTGTGGGAGATTCTGAATCCTCAAAACCCTGTGCTCACTTTCCCTGAGGGCATCTTCTAGATGCTGCAGGTACAGCCAGGGCATGAATTGATTTGGGGGAGTGTGGATGCAGCAGAACAGGTTTTTTGGCAAAATTATGGTATCACTTCAGCTTTCCTGCACCCCCGCAGTGACCAGGGGAGCGATATTGGCTTATCCCACCCCTCTGTTTGCAGTTTCTCACCCCCGTGTGCTGCTGCCTCAGTGCACACTGCCCCTCCAGAGCCCTCTTGCCATCAAAGGCTGACCCAGGTCCTTCCTCCCCACCCTGGGCAGCTTCCTGCAGAGGGAGGTCTCCTCTCTCCCTTCCCAGTCATTTCCCATCCATCACTCTGACTCCAGCTCCTGCAGACCCACATACTGCTCTTTGCGAACTCCCACCTCGTGTCCTTTCCTGGCACAACCAGATCTTCTGCCAGGTCAAGAGCATCAGGGCAACTCATGGTCCATGAGCCAGTTTTTGTGTTTTTCTTTGGGGAGTAGATCCTGAACAGTTTTGGGTTCATTCTGTGTCCTTCTGGTGGCTTTCAGACCCTTTTCCCTCGTCTCTGAATTGCTAAAAGGCCTCATCTCCTCTGAGGAATCCGTCAGCCCTGGCAAAGTTTCCTCTTCAGATTCGCAAGAGCCACAAATCCTCTGTGCTGATTTCTGCACTCATTCGAAGGTGCTGCTCAGCTCCTCGGGTTTTATGAAGGGCAGAGAACCCCTCAATTTTCCATAATTCCCTGTGATCATCATCATCCTCTGCCTAGATTGATTAAGAGTATCACAAACATCCTGTGCTTCAGGCTCTGGGTGAGAGGCAAGGACCTGCCTTCCCTCAGCCTTCCTTCTCCACCTTGCAGAGACCTGGGGAGCACCCAGAGCTAGCTCCCACCCGGTCCCTTCCTGAGGGGCCGTGCCTTGGGCAGGGCTGTGGCAGCTCCCTGCTCACCTTGGGGATCTCTCCAGCCTGTGTGTGAGCCGTGGGTACCAAGATCACCCCCTAACACCAGACTTGGCACAGCACAGCAGCCTGGCCCTGGGAGGAGCCTGAGCCTTCCCCCTGCTCAGCAGAGCAGGAGGGGTGATCCTTTGCCTCAGTCCTGTGGGACAGCCCTGTGCTTTGGGGCTCAGCCCCTTGCTTTGGGGGTCCCTGCAGTGCTGTACAACAGCAGCAGGGTTTGGGGTGGGCTGAGGGGAGGAATCCTGGGCCATGCTGCCCTGGAGGGATGCCTTTCCAGAGCCTTGGAAGCCCCATGCCAGACACCTGGATCCCTTCTTGCCAGCCAGGATGCAGGCACAGGCCAGCAAAGCCTTTATCACTGCGACCATCCCTGTAGCCTCAGCCAGGGGCTGCTCTGAGCTCCTCCATCCCTACATCCTCCAGAACAGCCCCTCGCCTTTGCTTGGGGGGCTGTGGGGACTCTGATGACCAGGACAGCCACACTGAGCAGAACAATGGCACGAATGCCCCATCCCATGGGACTCACTGAGGTGCTGAGGTGACCACTTTGCTCCTGGTATTGATGGAGCCTGTTCCAAAGCCTTCCTATCCTCCACCAGCTGGGAGACTGAACGATGCCCATGCCCCCAGAGCTGGCATGGGCACAGAGTGACCGAGGGTGTGTGGTGGGATGGGGTGATCTGGGACTTGCTTTGAGGACATGTGTCACCTGTCACTGCCCTGGTGAGGGGGGCAGCTGATGCTAGGGTGTCCAGGGCATATGGCAGTCAATATGCAGGGACTGTGAAGGAGTGGAGGAGCTCTCAGAACTATCACAGTCCCACAGTCTTGTCCAGCACTGGCTCCCCCAGAGGACACAGAACCAGCTCCAGGCTACCACAGGTAAGGCTGAACCCTGGAACCCTCCTGTGCACTCCTTCTGCAAGGTCACACAAATCCCTGGAAGTCACCAAATATTGTGAATTACTGTGATTAGTTGTCCCACGATGCATCAAACACCCATCATGCCCAGTGTGCCACGAGCTCTCTCCACTCTTGCTTCCCCCAGAACAGCAAGGGAGGATGCACAGCCTGGAGCAGGCCTCCTCCTCCACCTCCTCTGCCTCCTCCTCAACCTCCTCTGCCTCCTCCTCCTCCCAGCACTGCTGAGGAAGGCAGGTGAGGTCCTGCCAAGCACAGCACTTACCTCATTCTGCCATTAAGCATCACGTCAGTGCAGCGATTACCTGCTGTTAGTGCCGAGCAGAGCTGAGTACAGTGCCTCCACACCGAGCACACGAGGGATGGGGGCCGCTCAGCACCCGCTAAGAGGTGCAAAGGTCCCAGGTGGCCTGGGGAATCAGACCCCTGCGCTTGCCCGGCTCTTGTTTGCTGCAAAAGAGGCTTGTGGGTCCCAGATCTGTCAGCCCCGTTTTCAGGCTTCGCTGGACAGTGACGGGAGCAGCAGTGGCAGCAGGAGAAGCACTGCTGTGTGGGGGGCACTGGGGGTCTCCAGGGGAAAGCTGTGTTAGCCTTGAATGCCCAGCTCAGAGTAGGAGCCCTCGGAGCAGCTGCTCTCGATGTGCTTTGGTGTTGCTGGAAGAAAAGCAGGGCTGACACTCCCCTCTGCTGCGGCCCTTTGTACAGCCGGTGCTGAGAGCACCTGGGGGGCTGCACCTGCAGCCCGGCCCAAATGTGAACTGTGGCACATCTGGGAGGAGAAAAGCTCTCAGGACACGGCCAGAAACTATTGCCCTTCTGACCTTTCCCTTCAGAGCAAGAAAAAGACAGTCTTGATCTAAATTGGAGCCTTGAGGAGCTGAGCAACCTTTAACCTGTCTCTGCAAGCTTTTTCTTTTAAGACACCCAAGAAAGGGTCTGTCCCAGTATAAACAAACCCAACTCACTTGATTCCCATGAGCCATGTGCTCCTGCCCAGGAAACAGCCTGGGAAATCAAAAAGCCAGCACCAGCCACCAACAGGAAGTGCTGAGGAATAAGCCCAGGGATCAGAAAGGCCGGGAGCCACAACACTGCCTGCAGGAGTCCCAGCGTGTCCCTGGGAGCAGGGGCACACTGTGGGAAGAGCATCCATCTGCTCCCTCCTGCCAAGGCACCCTTGCTCCCTGACAGAACAGTGATGGGGTGAGATGGGACTCTGGGAGCTTGGGACCCCTCCTCCTCCATTTCTCTTGTGAGGGAGAATGCTTTGAGTTGCAATTACTTTTTCTACATAAATCATGAGCTTCTGTCCAGGATGTTTTGCCTCAGTTTCAGCTTTGTGACAGTGCTGCTGCTGGCCCATGCCTGGAGCAATGGTGGCAGGTGTCCTCTGTCACTGTCCTCACCAGGGTGATGGGCACAGCACTGTGGCTCAGCTATGCCTACGGGCACAGCACTGTGGCTCAGCTATGCCTCTGCAGGGAGCTCAGCCTGGGGTCTCTGGCCCAAACTGAGCCCTTGCCCCCTGTCCTTCATCCCAGCAATCTTGGGGTGGCAGAGCAAAATGAGGGCGGGGTGATGCCTGAGCAGAGGCTCCATAGAACAGAGGCCAGACAAGATTCAGAAAATAAAATGGGGATTTATTGCAGGGCCTTCAATAGGGACACCTCAGGCAGTCAAAGCCCTCTCCGGGAGAGGCCACATCCAAGATGGATGACGGGTCACAAGTTTTCTACATTTTATAAGTTTTGATCAATTTCCAGATCAGGGTTCATTCTCCAATTCCAATTTCAGGTGATGATGTAATTTACCCCAAGTCTGTCCCCCCTTTTAGAGGCTCAGTTTCTGTACTTCGAGGCCTGGAACAACGAGGTGTCCTTGAGTGCAGGCCTGCAGAGGATTTGTTGTGTCTGAGCAGGATGGGAGAGCAGAAGTTAACAGACTGTCTGGAGTTTGAGAGTTACACACTAAAGCGGTGCAGGGTCTGAAAATATAAAAGCTGAATCTTAAGGCATCAGGGGCAGGGCTGGGTGTTTGTGCGCCAGGCCTGGGAGCATCCATGGCTGTGGTCACTGTTTCTCAAGGGGTCGGACAGGCTGGAGCATCCTGCCAGAGCCAGGACAGACTCATGAGCTATGCTACTCATACCAGTGTCTCCAGACAGCTTCCAGTGACCCTGCTCACCCCTCCCTCTTCCCTCATCCCACCGAGAGTGCCAGAGCACAGCACCAGCTGCTCCTGCAGCATTCCCAGGCTTTGAAGTCTTGTCAGCCTGGACAAGGCTGCAGGGACAGGAATAAATCTATACGGGGGCTCATCCTGCTGCTCCCATTGCTGCAGCCAGCCAAGGGAGATGGATGGGAGGTGCTGTGGCTCTGCAGGGATGGTGCGATGTGTGTGTCACCATGCCCAGCAGCCCAGGAATAGCACACCACAGTGCTCCCAAAGGCCTGGCAGTGATGGCATCAGGTGGCTGGAGCCAGAGGGCTCAGGGAGGACACTGAGCCTCCGAGGCAGCATCTGTACAGATCTCCTGATAATTCCAGGACAGACTTGTAGACCATGCAAACCCAGCCAGATCCAATTGGCAGATTGGGTTAGTGAGGAGAGATAAGCCAATCCACTTAGGGGCTTTGCTGGGTTGGATTGGCTAAACCAGATAAAGAGCAGCTGCTCGGGTGGTGGGAAGTGGCCCAGGGCTGGGAGGCCGGGACACTGTACCAGGGCTTCCCTCCCTGTAATCTCTGCAGTCTCCAGGGACGTAGGGGAAGAGCTGAAAAGTGACATTAATACAGAGGGATGGATTAAATGGAAGGCTTGGAGGTAGCATTAGGCACAAGTTTCTCACCCCAGCCCTTCTGCAGAGACAGGGGATGCACCAGTGCTCAGCCCCTCTGCCGAGTGCTGCCCCTGGTACTGATGGGTCTCTTTGGCCAGGGTGCTCCAAGTCCTGTCCAACCTGGCCATGGACACTTCCAGGGGTGGAGCAGTCACAGCTGCTCTGGACAACCTGTGCCAGGGTCTCACCACCCTCACAGGAATGAGTTCCCTCCCAGTATCCCATCTAACTGTGCCCTCTGGCAGTGGGAAGCTATTCCCGGTGTCCTGGCACTCCAGGCCCTTGTCCCAAGTCCCTCTCCGATGCTTTTGGAGACCCGTTATTCACTGGGAGCACCTCTCCCATGAGGAAAGGCTGAGAGAACTGGGCCTTGGAGAAGAGAAAGGCTCCAGGGAGACTTCAGAGCCCCTTGGAACGAGAGGAGCTTTAAGATCCCTTCCAACCCAAACCACTCTGGGGTTCTGGGATTCCACGAGTCATCCTTCCTCCTCTGGATCCCTGTGATTCTGCCTGCGCGGTGCAGCGCCTTCCCTCTGCCTTCAGCCCCACCCCACAGAAAGAGCTCCGGTGGAATGTGGGAGGAGCAGCTCCGGGGCGCCCGGGGCAGGTCCGGCGGCACCGCCCGGAGCCGGCCCCCGGTGAGCGCTGCAGCCGCAGCCCTGGGCAGGGCTCGCTCCAGTGAATGAATGAGGCAGCTGATGAATATTCAGGATTGGCAAAGCAGATCGCTTTCAGCTAAATTTGATCACAATACAGGATAAATTAAGCCCCGGGATGAATGCATCTGAAATGAAGATTAAAAGAACTCACTGTACAAAGTCAGGAAAGTAGGTTTAGCCAAAATCTGACAATGTACACAAACAGATAAAAATAAAGTTCTTTTCACTGAGCAAATAATGAGGTCGGGATCAGCCTCTCTGCAAGTTCCTATGGAAACATGGCTTTTTTTCTTTTTAATTTAAAAATAAAGGGGGTGGGGGGAGAATGCCTGGGAAGCAAACGATGCTCAAAAGGTCCACGAATAGAGGGAGGTGCTGAACACAAGTGATATCTGGTGAGAAAATAACCTCCTCTCAGGGGAGGGCCTGGGAGGGCCGGCAGGGACTGCCAGCCCTTGGCCCCCCACACCCAGGGAGCTGCAGGACCAGCACAGCACCAGCCCCAGCACTGGCACAGATGATGCCCAGCTCAATTCCATCTTGCTGAGGTCCTGGATCAGGACATTGGGCTCTTCTGGCAGCTGGGAGAAGAGTGAGGAGGAGGAGGAAGCTTTTGGGTTTGCCATGGGAGCACAAAACTGGAGAGCTGGCAGGAGGCTGAGGAGAGGAATGGGGGCTCACATCACGTCTGTTCCCAGGTTTGGAAAATTCCGATTATTATGGGGCCATAAAGCAAGTCCCAGGATGGCACAGCTGGGGAAACTGAGGCTGGGAGCTGGCACAGCAACCCGCCCAGAGGCTGCCAGGGAGCTGGGTCCCCACCCGCAGGCACAGGCAGGGTTTCCGTCACCTCTCACTGGTGGTATTGGCATTGGTGTCACCTCCAAGAGACCTATTCCCTCAGCCTCACGCGTGCTGGTGTGTGTGCTGGGCAGGCAGGACGGGTGGCAGCCCCACGCCTGGGCGAGGAGCAGCCCTTTGGGGTGGGTCCCCTCCTCTGCCAGGCTGGGAGCAGGAGGGAAGAGCTTCTGCAAGGGGGTAAAGGACATTTCCGAGCTCACTGTGACCTGTCCCTGGCTTCCCTGCCAGCAGCTGGGGACAGCCCCCGCCTCTGGCTGGGCACAGTGGCACAGGGCAGAGGCTGTTTGTCCCAAACCACTCAAACCCAGACAGCCTCCTCCAGGGTCCCCCGTGGGTGGGAGCCACCACGTGCCCTGGCAGTGCCTCCCCGCAAAGGCACAGCTTGCAAGAGCAGGAGGAAAGGGCTGTCAGCAGGCTGACACCGTGTCTATTAGCAGCCCCTGGCAGGTGAGAGGGAAGTATTAGCATATGGAAAACGGGGGAGGAAGGCAGCGTGTCTGGGACTGTTGTGACTGAGCAGACAGGTGAAGCCGGGGAGGTTCTGAATAAATCCCCCCTACAGCCCAGCCATGCTTCTGCGGGGGCTCAACGGCCTCAGACATCGGTAGCTGCTCCCTGGCTCTGGGCAGGGCCCTGGGGTCCCATGAAGGGTGACAGGGGACAGAACACCAGGTCCCCAGGGAACACCCTGCACCCATCACCACAGCGCTGGGAGTGGGAGCCCTGTGCATCTGCGTTGGGCTTGGACCAGGACTGGTCACAGCAGCTCTGGGGTGATTGATGGCTTCCCCCTGCCACGCTTCAGTCCTTGGCTGAGGAGCTTGATACCCAGGGGCACCGTGATTCCCTCCTTGTCTCCCTCCCACATCCCTCCTAGAGGGTGTTACTGAACCATCTCTGCCTAGGATATGAAAAAGCCACGAGTGCTGGAGCCAGGGTGAGGCAGGGGACAAGGGGGAGGCAAGTGGTAGTGGGAATAGGCCAAGGCCAGGATTTCCAAATGCCTGGAATCAAGTGCATTTCAGCCAGAATTTTGAGAAAGGGATTTACAGAGGAGATGGGCACTTGCAAGGCAGCTGGAAGGGGGGCTGTGTGGGGCAGCCGCTCAGGAGGGCACAGGGACAGGCAGGTGCCACTCCAGCATGGGCAGAGAGGAAGCTGATGGCCACAGCAAGGGGTGCAGGCAGCTGGGGGATTGCAGCCCTCACCCCGTCCTTGGGGGTGCCCTTCTTGGAGCTTCCCTACTTCCCCTCTCAATCAATTGCCAACCCCAGGGTACCCCAGGGAGCTCCCCCAGCCCCTGCGACAGTTCTGCTCAGCGCACACCAGTGCCAGCCAGAGAGGAGCAGGTTTGCTGAGACACCGCTGCAGGATGGGCTGGAGGAGGCAGAACAAGATCTTGGTCAGGCCAAAGGCTGTTAACAGCAATGTCCAGCTTTGACCCTGCAAGAAGCAGGGATTTGAGCTCCCAGGAGCCCAGCCAGTGGCGCAAGGAAGTTGAAGCCGGTCCAGGATGGCTTCCTGCCCTCCACACATCCCCATCCCAACCCATGGTAAGACCTTGGGAGCCATGTGCTGCCTTTGTTGGGAGCAACTGCTGCATCAGGAATATTTATTTAGGTATTTTTTTAGACCTCAGGCTGGAAAAACAAAATTATGGTGATTTTTACCTTTTGGGGAGCTTTCCACAGACAAGGAGATACAGGTCAGAGGGAGTGGAAGGAAGGTCCATCTGCAAGAGGCTCCCCTCCTGCTTCCCAGGCTCTTCCCTGTTCCTCTAGGTTCCTTGGTGATCCCACTGTGCTCAGAGGGTCTCACAGCTATTTCCTGTGCCCTAAAGGGGAACTTGTTTCTGTACCTGAAATGCTAAATCCCTCTCTGTCCCCTACATGAGAGCCTTTTTGTCACATCCCAGGATTCTGACCCCGTGCCCCCAGAGGGGGAGGAACCCAGAGAGGCAGGAGCCTCAAACTGGGGTCAGGGCCAGGGATAGGTAAGGGGCAGTTCCTGGGATTGAAAAGCCAAATGTGCTTGCAGAGATCACCACCAGCAGCCTTCCACGAGTGCCACTGCCATGGAGTGACCTTCCCATGGCATCCAAAGAGCTGGATCATGGAACAATCTTGTTCCCCTCCACAATCTGGAGGGGGGATCCTCTGTACAACCCCTCTGTTACAGGGCAGCCTCACCCAGTGTCACCTCGGGAGCAGGACAGGGCATGGAGAGCAGGATCCTCGCTCCGTGACCTGAGGAGCCCCGGGTCACCTGCAGAGCTGCAATGACACACAGGGGCTGAGCTTCTGCAATTAGTGGCACTCATTAAAGGAAGCGCTACATTAATTATTGACAGGTGGCAGCTCAACCCCCAGGTCTGGCACTCAGGAAAGCTCCCACTTGAGTTGGCTCTCACTCCGGGAACTTCCCAAAACCCTGGAGCTCCATGGGGATGTGTGGCAGCGTGGGCACTGTCCCAGGGGCGCTCCCTCCTCTTCCCTCGGGTCTGGAGGACCTGTCCTGTCTTGAGGGGACCAAACACTTGGGCCATTTGCCACAGGCCACCAAGGGCCAGACACCTTCTCTTCTCCTCCCTCCCTTCCCACCCTGGGAAAGAGCCCAACACGTCACGGCTCTGGTAGGAAATGAGGCCAACAGACCACATGCAATGTGGGGGAATTGTCCCCACAGACCTCCAGGGGGGCTCAGGATGAGCATGACCAGTGCAGCACATCCTCCCAAACCAA
Source organism: Pomatostomus ruficeps (assembly GCA_013400735.1). Taxonomy (NCBI): domain Eukaryota; kingdom Metazoa; phylum Chordata; class Aves; order Passeriformes; family Timaliidae; genus Pomatostomus; species Pomatostomus ruficeps. The sequence continues at coordinate 63,855 of VYZT01039094.1, forward strand.
GAAGGCCTTGGAATACGTGAAGTGGGATCAGGATGGAGGAGCTGCAGAACTGCCTTGGCCAAGGCTGCCAGAGCCGAGGGGTTCCTGGACACGGCTTGTGCCAGGTTTCCCACCTGTGCTGCTCTGCTCTCCTCCTAGGCTGGAGTTGAGCCCATCCAGCTCACCCATGGCTCCACTGGGACATGTTCCTGGTGGTCCTGGTGCCGTTCATCCCGTGGGTCTGGGTGTGAACCACTCCTGCCCAAGGAGTTCTGAGAACATCCCTGAGCTCAGGTATTTTGCCTGAGGTTAGCACTTCTGAGGGATGGCAGCTTTTGCCTCTATCTCCAATAAAGGCATAGGGCTGGCAGTGCCAGTGGGAGCTGCAGAATCAGAGGAGTTTGGACAAATCCCTCTTGGCTCTGGAGCTCTCACAGAAGCCAGTACTCAGCCCATGCTGGCCTGAGTGAGAGGAACTCTGTTCTGCTATGAGGTTTGGTCTTTCCCGTTTCCTGGAATCGACAGTGACACATGATGGAGAGGGACAAGTGCCTGTCACCTGCCCACAGGAACAGAATTCCATCTGCCATGGGCCGGTTCCTGTTTTTACAACTGTTCCTGTGAGCAGCACTGAGTCTGGGATAAGAACTGTCTTTTAAACTCTACATTCATTCCCCAACCTCACAGGTACAGGAACAAAAGGGTCATCTTGAGTCAGAGATTCCAAGATCACAGAATCAGTGAATCATGGAATGGTTTGGGTTGGAAGGAAATACAAAGCTCCTCCAGTTCCACCCCCTGCCCTGGGCAGGGACACCTTCCACTATCTCAGGCTGCTCCAAGCCCCGTCCTTCTCTGAGCACCCTATGCCAGGGCCTCCCCACCCTCCCAGAGAACAATTCCCTCCCAATATCCCATCCATCCCTGCCCTCTGGCAGTGGGAAGCCATTCCCTATATCCTGTCCTTCCAGCCCTTGTCCCAGGTCCCTCTCCAGCTCTCCTGGAGCCCCTTTTGGCTCTGGAAGGGGCTCTGGGATCTCCCTGGAGCCCTCTCCTCTCCAGGGGAGCACCCCCAGCTCTCCCAGCCTGGCTCCAGAGCAGAGGGGCTCCAGCCCTGTGAGCAATTTTGTGGCCTCTTCTGGACTTGCTTCAAGGCAAAGAGATCTTCTGCAACAAGCAGCAGCTACCTATAATCCCTGCCCCAAAATCAGGTAGATGCTGAAGAAATGAGGTGCACTTCAGGTCACCTCCCACCCTGAACTCATCCAGCTGGATTCCAGTGTACTCCCTCCCAAGATCCCAGCCTGGCACAGATTTCTTCCTTGTTGTTCCTGAGATGTAGATGTTTAAAGAGCTCCACCCAGCCTTACTTAAAAGCCACATGAAATTTTCATGTTGTCAGTCTGCAGGGACGAGTTTAATGCTGTTTAATAAAGGCTGAGGCGCCTGAACTTCACAGCAGAGTTCCTTGGCAGACTCCCTGGTGGAGGCAGTGCTCATCCCCACTGCCTTTTTCACTTGATCTGTCAGTGTGAGGAACAAACCACATGGCAACTGTGCTCCTGAGACAGCAAAGAAAACCCTGTGTAGTCGTGGGTATTTTGTGCAAATGAGTCAGCATGGTGAAAATCTGTGTTCTGGGTTTTCCAAACTGGGTTTTGTTCTGAACCAAGATGGTCTGGATTAGAGAGCCAGACAAATGTTCTCCCTACCACCAGGAGGGGTCTGGGGCAAAGGTGGGGAAAGCCAACAGAACCGAACAGGACACAGCCCAGTGTGATCCTGCACAGGCTGTGGCAGTGCTCACCTGGAAGCCCAGGCTGCTGCACCCAGTCCAGGTGGGAGCCCAGCACAGGGACCCCACCCGGAGCTGCCTCCAGGCTTGGGCTGAGACCCTCCCTGACCCAGCCTGGAGCCAAGGGCACCACAGAGTCCCTTACGGCCTTAGGAGCTCCCTCACACCAGCCACAGACCAGGCTCCAGCCCATCCACGAGCAAATAAATGCTCCACACCCACCCAAGGGCTGCTCCCAGCACATCCAGAGTGGGTTTGGAGCCTACCCCAGCACATCAGTCAGACAGGCTGGGCTGGGGTTCTGACTAAGGCCTGGCAAACTCCCAGTTTGATGGGATCTAAGGAGAAGAGCCTCCCTGGACACCTCATGTTTGACATCTGAGAGCCACCAGTAAGATCTGGGAGCCAAACTGGATCTCAGACCTCGTCTGTTCACGAGACTGGAAGCTACTGGGGTAACAAACCCCACGCAGGGCTCAGTTATGACACCAGGCTTGTTATTTCCAAATTGAGATGGATCAAGCCAGATGGCAGGAGGGTGGGGAAAGGGGAAGGCAATCCCTTCCCCACTCCCTTCCCCAGCTGGAATCACAACCCAAGCTGGGGGACAAACCAGGAGCACTGCTTTACCCACAGGGAGCCAGCTTTGTGCACTGCCAAGGGACAGAACAGACCAACAGTTATTTACAGACACATTTTCCCACGGGTTTGTCTCCTTAGAGGAAAGGTGAAAGGGTGCAAACAGAATATCCCTCTGGAGTTACAGACCTTGAATTCAGAGTTCTTGGATTTGAATGGTGTCAATGGCAAATACCTCTGGGTTGCAGGACCAAAAGGCACCCTAAGAATGGCATGAGGCAAAGAAGGAGGTAGACACCTCTTAGACAAGGGCAGTCACTCCAGGACTGTGCCACCATGTCCCGGACAGACTGGGAGTATCTCCCAGTGTTAGCCAGAGACAGAGGCAGGAGGTCCTTGCTGAGGAATGATCAACCAAGGCTTCACCTGGTTCCCCTCGATGGTGCAGGTCCATGACAGGGACACTCACATGGGTGTCACAGCACACCTGGCTGGCACGTGCAGGAGGGACCTGCCCACAGCTCTGCAGCACTCACAGCCTGCTGATGCCCACCTCCTCTTTCTCCCTAAGCTCTGGAATATGAGGGCACGGATGCAGCTCCATCCCTCGGAAATCAGAGCCCAGACAGGAAAGGCATCCCTGCTGTGTTCTGTGACAGGAACGGCTCCTTGGCACCCAGGGGCTGAGCTCATTCATGGGGCAGCACCAGTGTCCCCCAGCATGGCCCCCATCGGTGTGGCCGTGGATCCGTGTGTTCCCCTGGATCCTCTCCGGAGCAGGAGCCGGAGCACCAGGCCAGGTCTTGCACTTCTGTTCAGATCTCTGAACAGAGCCCTTCAGATGCTGCCCAAGAGCAGTGGGAGCCACAGGTGCCCCTGTCCTACATTCAGAGGCACAGCACCATCTGGTTATTTTGGGTTGAGCACCTGCCTCCTCTCTCCAGCGACAGCAGCACTTTGCCAAGAGGTTGGGATGGAAGGGCTGCGGGTAGGAGGCACCTCGCCAGCCCTCGGTGCAGCAGGGCTGCCCTTGGCCTCCTGTCCCCACACCTCTGGCTCAGCCCTACCTGCTCACTGGGGCACCCCTGAGAACAGGATGGTCCCGAGGCCTGGGGTGGCAATTTGTCCTCTCCTGGGGCACCAGGGGCTGCAGCCAGAGAGCAGATCCTGGCAGGACACAGCAGCCAAAGGAACAGAACAGTCATCAGCAGCTTGGACAGCCCTGGGCACTGCACAGACACAGTGCTGGCCAGGACATCAGGATTATCTTTTTCCATTAGCTAAAAGCACTATGGGAGTGCTGGCATCCACCTGGAAAGCCATCAGAGACAGTCAGGAGGAAATTTCTCATTGAGAAGGGCTGCTGCTGCTCAGCATTTGCTCCTGGGAGGCTTTGCCTTAGACCCCTGGGTCCCCTTGAAATAACAAGCTTTTTGTATTCCGTATCTTTATGCTTGGAAGGAGGGCACAGAACTTTGAAGCTTCCCCAGGAAGTTCATTTGCACACTTGGCCTTGGTTTGCTCAGGCTGGGCAGTCATACCAGGTAGGGTTTAGGTGCTCAGACCGCAGTGTCTGTGGCAGTGAAAGGAGCAGAAAGGTACAGCAAAATGGACTCAGACCACCCTGATGCAGGTGAACTCTTCCAGACAGCACCCTCAAGTTCCCCTCTGGCACCTGGCACTGCATTGACTCCACCAACCTTCGCTGGGCTCCTGGTGTGTCAGTCCCTTCACCAGCTCACACCATGGAGAATAAAGCTGGCAGCACCCTGGCAGTGCCAAGAGGAGCAGGAGGAACATTCCTTGTTCATGTGGAAACAAACTTCCCTCTGCAGCAGCTCATGCTGGGCCAGGGGTGACTGCAGACCCACCTGCCTCAGTCCCATGGCTCTGGGGACACCCTGGAAGGAGCAGGCACTTCTTAGAGCCCCTTCCAGTACCTAAAGAGGGCTTATAAAAAAGGGAAAAAAGCGATTTTACAAGGGCAGATAATGGCAGTACAAGGGGCAATGGCTTCAAATGGAAAGAGAGCAGGTTTAGATGGGATATTGGGAAGGAATTTTTCCCTGTGAGGTTGGGGAGGCCCTGGCACAGGGTGCCCAGAGAAGCTGTGGCTCCCCCTGCATCCCTGGAAGTGTCCAAGGCCCGGTTGGTTGGGGCTTGGAGCAGCCTGGGATAGTGCGGGTGTCCCTGCCCATGGCAGGGCGTGAAATGGGTTGATCTTTAAGGGCCCTTCCAGCCATGCTGGATTCCGGGGTTGTGTTCTTGCCCAGCCAGGGCTCCCCCAGGCAGCGTCTCTGCAATGCTGCCGGCTCCAGGCTCTGCGCAGGGGCTGCGCCGCTTGTCTGGGGAGGGGAGGGTGACCTTGTCCTATATTTTAAAGGCCACTTTTCATCTACAAAAAGCAGCCAAACGAGGGCAGCAGCAGGGAGGAGAAGGATGAGCGATGCAGTGTGGCGCGAGGCACAGGCGATGCCTCCGCAGCCTCTGTCCCCTCCCTGGCACAGTGGGGCCTCGGAAGGGGCTGCCCCACTGCCCCCAGCCCTGCTTCCCCTCCTGCCCTCCAACAGAGTTGTGGGGTGCAGAGAGGGCAGCAGGGAGGCGCCCAGCGGGGCAGAGAAGTGGGGTTTGGGACCCACAGCCCTGGGTCGAGGTCCCCAAGTCACTTCCACCAGGGACTGGTGCAGCATTCCCAGCACAGAAGCCACAGCCCCCTGGTCCCATGCCAGCCTTGCACCGGGTCTCAGACATCCAGGGAGTTCTGAACCTGCCAGGAATGTGAAGCAGGACCCCAGTGCACTCCACAGACATCCTGCACGTGACTGTCCTTGTTTCCTCAACAGAACATAAGAATTCTCTGCAAGGGAACCAGGTTGCATCATCACACTCCAAACGCGTTCCCCAGCCGGGTTCAAAACTTCAGGACATCAATGGAGAAGCCCAAGTGCGTGGTCAGCTTTGCCAGGGCAGCACAAACCTGATGGTGACTCACACCTTCCTACCCCCTTCCCAAGGGCCCTCCAGGGACGTGTCCTGTCCCTGTGAGCAGCACTCACCTCAGGAGAAGGGCTGGACCTTATCCCTGCCTGTCCATGACCCAGGGAAGAGGCATCCCGGCTGTCCCATCTGCTGGCACAGAGCTGGGGATGAGAGCTCCTCCAAGCATCTTGTGCTGCAGCTGTGAGCTCTCCCTCCAGGCTCTGGAAAGCACCTCAAAGATATTCTTGAGCATTTTGCTGCTTCAGGGCTTTAATGAGGAGTGCATTGCTTGGTTGGCAGGAGCTGGAGCTTCCCTCCTCCCTAGGAAGCATCAGCAGAAGAGAGGAAGGCTGCATTAGTGGCTGATGGTCTCCATTCAATCTCCCATTTTCTGGGAGGAGAGATTGCTCAAGTGCAGCCATTAGAGAGGAATGCAGGTCCTGCCTCCCAGCCCTAAAATTGGAAGGTTTGCTCTGGTTAAAACAATTCAAGAACTCCTCGGAAAAAAGGCTGAGGCGTCTGTAGAGGAAAGGACAGGGAAGGTCAGAGCGGATGTGCCAAGGGGACACAACTTCTGCACCTTTAATCCAGAGGCAAAACATTGCTGTGCACGCAGGGCCCTGCTAAAGCCCAGCCTCGGGTACTGCAGGGCCCTCCCTGTGCCTTCCTGTCTCATGTGCAGGTGTGTAAACGCCTGGAAGTGCCATTGGAGCATCAGTCTGGGATGGCCTCCTGCCCTCCTTCCCTCAATCCCTCCCTCCTATCCACTCTTCTCACATTGCCAGCCTCTCTCAAACATCGACGGTGCCACAGTTTGTGACATCTCTCCTTGCTGGAAGCCCACATCACTGGGGACGAGGGAGCCAGAGCTGAGGGAATGTTTCCCAAACACCCGGGTGCTGCTCAGAAGTGCAGGCAGGGTGGTCAGTCTGTGAGGCTGTGGCTGCTCAGAGTTCTTGGCTCCCTGGAGATGCTCTCAGAGAAGTTCTCAGATGTTTTTGCTTTCAACGGTGGCCACAATTTGAAGTCAAAAAGAGAGGCTGTAGGCAGGCAGGGCTTGAGGTTCTCCCAGGTAATGAGTGACAGGACAAAAGAAACAACCTCAAGTTGCACCAGGGGAAATTTAGGTTGGATATTAGGGAAAATTTCTTCACAGAAAGGATGGCCAGGCACCCACGGCAGTGGTGGAGTCACCATCCCTGGGGGCGCACAAAAGCCATGTGGCTGTGACACTTGGGGACAGGGGTTAGTGGAGGGCTTGGCAGTGCTGGGGGAACAGCTGAACTCAAGGATCTTAGAGGGCTTTTCCAACCAAGGCACGGTGCCCTTGGTGGCATAGCTCTGGGGTCAGACTTGGGCTCCATTTCCATGGGATCAGCTCCTTTGGGATAGGCTCAGGGCTGCAGTTCATGAATGGAGCCAAAGCTGGGAATGTAGGTTCCTTTAGGAGACACCAACCTCCCATTAGTGCCAGAGCCCTGCTGTGGGCACCGTGCTGTGCCAGTGGGCCAACCTGGACAGGGACTGGGCAGGAACTTACGGGGGTGCCCAGCACCACGGAGGAAAAGGGGCACCAGGATTAGGTGGAACCAACACAGAGTAAAAAAGAAAATAGTCACAAAGCCACTTCTGTGAAAATACCCATGTCTGGAGGAATGGTAGGGCAGGGAGTCCAGAGGCTGTGCTGAGCTGCAGAGGTGCAGGACGAGATCCTGCAGCCCTGCAGAGCAGCCAGGGGCTGTCCAGACGTGCCTTCCAGCCCCTCACCCGGGGTGGGATCTGGGCTGGGCGCCCCAGCAATGTCCCAGGGGTGCCGGGAAGGAAACGAGGGGAGGAAATGAGCCCTGCAGAAGCCCGGGGGCAGTCGTGGTGCTCACTGAGCCCCGGCGGCGGTCGTGGTGCTCATTGTCTTTACGAGTAGTCAGGCTCGGTTGGTCATTAATGTTAATGGGTGGGTAAATTACGCACACTGTGCATTTGCATGTGGCATCCCCCAGCCATGCTCCCCCGGGCACCCGCGGCACCAGTAACCTGCCCGCAGAGCCAGGGCTGCATGTCAAAGGGCTTTATTCTACTAAAAACACCAAACTCAAAGTAAGTGAGAGTAAGTATGAGAACAGTCCGGCCTGGGGAGACAACTCCTCCTGCCAGTGGAGAGCAGAGTCCGACAGGAGGGACAAACAGTGCTGTCAACCTCTCTGCACCAAAGGGAGGGGCCCTCTGCCACAGAAACACAGAATGCTTTGGGTTGGAAGAGACCTCAAGGGTCATCTCGTTCCACCCCCTGCCCTGGGCAGGGACACCTTCCACTGTCCCAGGTGCTCCAAGCCCTGTCCAACAGGGCCTTGGACACTGCCAGGGATGGGGCAGCCACTGCTTCTGTGGGCACCCTGTGCTGGGGGCCCCAGAGCTGGATGCAGTACTCCGGGTGGGCCAAGGTAGAGCAGGCAGAGGGTGAAGGAAGGAGCCGTCTCCTGACCACCCATCCTCTCCCTGGGATGGATCAATCCCTAGCCCTGACCTAGAGACATCAATCCTATTGCAGCCTAGATCCAGTCTTCCCTATCTCCTCCCCACATCTGTCTCTCTATTTTTTTCTCATGTGATGCTCTGCTCCTTGAATTCTGCTGCTGTGTCTTGTCACTGCTGGTATGAGCCCATCATCCTATCATTACCCAGCTCCTGATTTCCTGGTACACGGCGTCCCTGTCGGGAGGCGGCTCTGTGCAGCCCAGCGCTCCCCTCGGATCGAGCCAGGGAGCTCGTGTTGCTATCAGCAAAGCAACATTCCTGTCTGCCATCTTCCACATGCTCCCAGCCCCCTGCACTGCGCAGCAGGTGGGGGCTGGATAGCCTGGGCTTCCCCACTCCCCAGCCACACAGAGATTTCCCATGAGCAGAGCTCTGGACACTGCTGCTCTGCTCCATGTTCGATGCCCAGGGCACAGCCGAGAGGCCAGGGTTGTGCTGCCCAGCAGCAGGAGCAGAAAAGGGAATTCTACTCCTTCTACTCCCTGCCATCACTGTGATTGTGTCCCTGGGGGGCACCTGTGAGGCACCACAGAATTATTTAGGCTGGAAAAGTCCTCCAAGGTCACCGAATCCAACTATTCCACCAGCATTGCCAGTGCCACCACTAAATCATGTCCCCAAGTGCCACATCCACACCTTTCTTGAAAGCTTCCAGGGATGGTGACACTACCACTGCCCTGGGCAGCCTGTTCCAATGCCTGACCACCTTTTCCACAAAACAGTTTTCCCAAATATCCAATCTAAACCTCCCCTAGTGTAACTTGAAGCTGCCAAAACCAGGACACACTACACAGAGAGCAAAGCACCCTTGGAACACCCCACTGCACCCCCGGGCACATGGAGCTGCGCTGGGCTGGGCTGCCCACCCTGCCAGGTGGTCCAGGTGCCACATCAGGGCTCTGGAGCTCCCTCCTTTGCCTGACCTGGGGTGAGGATGGAGGCACAGACAGAAAGGACTTCACGGCTGAGGAACTTCACGGTGCCAGTTCTGAGCAGCGACAAACCACGGCAGGAGCCTCAGCCTGTCCTCTACCACTCACCCAAAATTCCCAGGGCAGGGCCACTTGGAGCTCAAGCCCTTTAGCCAAGAAACAGTTTCCAACCTGGATATGCAAGGAGGAAAGAGAAGAGCCTTGTGTGGGACAGAGGCATCCAGAAGCACCTGCTCAGTCCCCAGGGGACAAAGCATCTTTCAGAGAGTTCTCCTGTTCTTCCAGCTGCCCTGTGCACACGGAGCAGGGAGGGACAAGGACTCACCACAGCCACCTCCAAACCTACGGACCACTCCCCCAGCACGAGAACAAGACAGATGTTGCACTCCCCCCAGCTGGCCACAGCTGGGAGGTTTCCTCAGCCACAGCTGGCAGATATTTGCCTGATTCTCTTTGAAGTTTTCTCACTCATAGTTCTGGCCTTTACAACACCCTGTGAAGAGCCGCTTCCCAAGCAAACCTGGTGCTGGTGGAAGGAGGCTTCGAGGTCATCAGGTGCTCCCCAGCAGCTTGATGGAGGCTGTCTCAGGTCTCACCTCTCCTCCACACCTTTCTGGTTTCTCAGAGAGGCTGTTCAGCAGTGCCTGTGGTACCTGAGACACAGACACACCCCTCCATCCCTGAACATCACCCTGTGCACCCCACAGCCCCACCCATCACTGCAGAGAAGGAGCAGGGACACTGACACACATGGGGTCCCCTGGGATCACAGGACGTGTGGGCTGAGGGGGGACACAGACAGACTGACAGCACTGAGGGCACTGCCCAGGCCAGGTGTGTTACCTGACCAGGTGTGATCATAAAAGCTCCTGGAGGACCACAGTCACCAGAGCTGAAATTCTGAGGTCCCTTGCAGGCCCCACAGAGGGCAGCTGTCCTGGCAGCCCAGCACAGGGACAAGAGGGCAGAGAGTCCTGGTCCTGCTCATGCTGTCCCCCAAAGCAGTGGGGCCAGCCCTGCCCACGGTCCCCAGGAAGGAGGAATGAGTCAGTGCTCGAAGGCCACTCATGCATAGTGTGGGTGGAGCAGAGCTGCAATTTCTTCCCCAGGAGATTACACTCCTTGCAAAGCCCTCTTTATTTATTTCTCCTTATGGAACACAGCAATTTCTCGCTCCTCAACTCCTCCGCACCTGGGGCTGCCACACGTGGGCAGGGGACCCTCACACCCTCCCAGTGTGCCAGGCTGGCAGCACAGCACTCAGCCAGGGCCAGGAGCTCCTCCTGGGACCGATTTGACACTGAGAAGTCATGAATTGACCACGAGCTTCACTGCTGGGCCACAGGACACCTGCACCCTCATTTCCACCCGAGTCCTGAGTGGGACACCCAGAGTGTGCCAGCCAGAGGGTACTAGTGGTGCCAGCAGTCAGACAGCCTGGCTGGGATGCCGGTGGGGGAGAGGCAGGAGAGGCTGGGAGGAGGCTGAAAGGAGCCTCAGGGCTCCTCCTGGCTCTGTGGTACTCTCTGTTCAAGCTGAGATGGTGTCACCCCATGTTGCCAGTGAAATGCAGGTGTAACTCACTGCCAGCTGCAGACAAACAGAGCTTTTAGTGCTGGGGACACTCCACAACGCTTCCCAGGGACAGGTGCAAAGTCCCTGCTCTGAACAGAGCCCTGGGGCTGCTGACAGCCCCTAAATGGGAGCAGCAGCTCTCCTCCCCCTGCAGGACCCCCTGTCCTACCCCTGCTGGGGGTGGCCACCACCTCCCATGGCTCTGCCAGTGCTGGATCTTGCCCTGCCTGGGACCAGGGCTCAGGGACAGGGAAAGAAAGGAACATGCTGAAGGGCTGTCAGAAGCAGGGCTGGTCACAAGTCAGGCTGTCCTTTGGGGAGGGTACAGGGCTGAGGACAGCGCCCAGCTCACCCCCCATTCAAATACTAGAGCTGCCTTCAATCAGCATCACAAGAGTGCAGGGCTCCTCCAGGAGCAGCTTCAAGCACTGCTGAGAGAGAATGGAAAATCCAACAGATGTTGTCCAGGCAGGATGGAAGGAAAGCAGAATAACTCCAGGAAAGGTGACCTCAAGGAATAGCTCCTCCTGTTGTCCCCTCCATGAGCTCTCCTTGCCTGGAAGGACACAAGAAGGATTATTTCTGAAGTCTTCACAGCACATGGCAGCTGCACTGCCTGGGGTCTCTGCTGCCCACCAAGAGGGCACAGGAAAGCACCAATGCTCCCATTTACTACCTGGAGGTGACCCCCAGGGCAGCCTGCACCGCCCCCAGACCCAGCACAGCCTGTGGGACTGATGGGCTGTTCCTGCTTTGGCACCCAATTCCCACACAGCACACAGTGGAGTCCAGGGCAATACCGGGGTGTCTCCTGGGCAGGGTCACTTCTTACACACGTGTCACCCTGCAGCTCCGAGCACATCCAGCTGCAGGGACTGGAAGAGGGATGTCCCTGTGGCACTACCCCAGACCTGGGGCTGCACACACAGCACAGGCTCCCAGCCTCCCTCACCCTGCTGTGCCTTGGGGACAATCCTGCCTCTCCAGGTCATCTCCTCACCAGCACATTCCTCATCCCCAGTGTGGAACTGGGGCCTCCCATGGGCACTGACCCAGCTGCAGAGACCTTTCCCTGGCTGCTCACAGCAGGGCGTTGAACCCTGTCCCAGCACATCCCAGGGAGGAAGAGTTCTGGGATTGGAGGCAGAGATCGCCTCATTCTGTCCTATCAAGACTCAGCCCTGTCAGATTTTGCTGTCCTTCCTCATGCCAGCCACCACCTGCCTCACCTCCCCAAATCCCACTGTCCACACAGCTCCCTGCCTCACCTCACCCACTCACATATCTCCCAAAACTGCCTTCCTCACATCTTCTTCTTAAATCCAAGCATTTGCATTCCACCTCCTCAAACCCACTCCTGGCCCATGTCCTGATGCCACAGGCCACTATCCACATGTAGGAAGGTCTTCAGAGCAAGCCACTGCTCTCCTCCCCAGATCTGCAGGGGCTCAGTGCTCTCCTGGAGATCCCACCACATGTTCTCTTGGGCTGCTGGTGCCACACAGGGACTCCAGAGCTGGGAGGGAGGAAAATACTTCCAGCACCTCCTCAGCCCAGCCCGTGGTTCCTTCAGTCCTCAGCCACCTCAGCACCGCCACACCTTCTTCACACCTGCAGTGAGCCAGATCTAATTCATGCCTCCATCCCTGGCAAATCAGCCTCCATCCCTGCCTTTGTCTCTGCTGGGTCTCCAGGGAAAAGGGCTCCTCCACTGATACTGTGGCTCTGGAGGCACAGCCCCACCATGCCGGTCAGACACCTGTGTCCCATCACACAGGACAGGCTCCTGTCACAACTCCTGTGCCAGGTTTCTGCAGCTACCACGCCAAGCAGGGGCCAGTGGACAAAGGCAGACACCTTGGGCAGCCTCCACCCGCTCATTCCCATTCCCTTTGGGAAGCAATGAGGTCAAGGAGGCAGGAAAGGCTCACAGAGCTCTCCACCACTGCATTTCCCCATTGATCCACAGGATCAAAGCAGCAAAGGGAGCAACCACGGGGGTGGGGAGGAGGAGAAATAGCGTTGAAACCCGGTCACAGGCACAGGGAATGGGTGCACAGCAGTCATCAGGCAGCAGCTGACCAAGAGATCCCTTTCCTGGGCACTTCCCCCACCTCCACTCCCTGCAGGACAAGTGGAGCTGCTGCTGGTGTCACTTGATGGCCACAAGCCTTTGTCATGAGCACCTCGGTGAAGGCTGAGCAGGTGCTGTCCCAGCAGCCAGCCTGAATGCAGCCAGCCCTACTCACTCCCTAAAACAAACCCACCTCCTTTCCTGGGGGCAGCGCTCACTTTCAGGACACCCTGGGGATATCCAGCCGGAGCCACGCTCACTGCTCCCTCCACGGAGCACTTTACACCTGCTTTGCTGCCGCTTTACACATTTGGTGTGCAGCCAGAGGCCCCTGGGCTGGCAGCAGCCTCGGAGCCCTCTTCCAGGGATTTCTCTCTCCATCACCTCTCCTCCCATCCTGCAAGAGCAGAAATCACTCACCTCGAGTCCCCCATCACCCACCAGGGACAAGAGGGAGAGGGGAGGTTCTGAGGGACATCAGGGGAAGAAGCTGAGCCCAAACCCCCCCAGCTGCCCAGGACTTTCAGCTGTGTGATGCACACACTGGAGATGCCCTTTGTGAGCACCTCAGGCTGCACACGCAGCTCTGAGGGACCCTCCTGGGGGCACAGGCAAAGCCACCAAAAGATGCTTTCAGTAGGTGGTGACCATGGAAAAAAAATGGTTTACTGCTGGCATATGACAAAACCTTCCATCTCCTTCCATTTCCTTCCATCTCCTTTCCACCTCCTCCCAGTCCTGAAGTGTGGGGAAGCTGATGAGTTGAGTCTCATTAGAGCTGGATGAGGACCCCTGCCACAATCAGAGGACTTGTCTCGTCTTTTTAAGTAGCAATAAATGTTTTGCCACTGAAGAAGGAAAGGGAGAGGAAGGAAAAAATGTAAATCAAAGGTAACTTTTCCCTTGGGAGCTTAAAAGAATCTTTGCAGGGAACAGTGGATAATAAGGAAGGTGGAACATCTTTTGCTAACGCAGGAGAGCTCTCGACCTACCTGATTCTGCTGAGGAATGAAATGAGTGAGAGCCCCAGAAGGAACATTAGATACACTGGTTATCGGTCTTGTTAAGAAAATCAGCCCATTAAATGAACACACTTGGGCAGTGAGAAGTTTCAGCAGTGCTCAACATGCAGAGCCCTCCCCAGGGAACTCGTACTAATGAAATAAAGCCATTAGAGGCCCTGAGTGACCACCCAGCACAGCTGGGTGACGTCTTTAACTGGTCCCTGCTGCACTGACTGCACAGGCAAGGTCTCTCAGAAGTCTGTGGAGCTCAGCAGACTCTCAAGTGATGCTTTTTAAATCCTGAAGTGGTTGTCTGAAAAACAAAACAAAAATACCCCCAGACAGGAGGCTGTGCTTTGCACAAATGGGAAAATCGAGCCCAAGGGACTACCCAGCAATTCTGCCTGACTCCTCTCCCAAGGTTTGCCAGCTTATCCCTTCTCCATCCCCTCCTGCCCAGGTGCCAGGAATTCACTCCAGGGAGATTTGTGGATCTCACAGAAGTGGGCAGGCAGTCCTGTGGCAGAAGCCTGTGTCACTGCCCTGCTCTGGAGCCACTGCCTAGAGGTGTCCCTGGAGAGAGCCATCTACGGGCAGAGGAGGGGATCCCATCCCATGGAATGTGTGTGAGCAACTCACGTCACTCTGAAGGGCGTGAGAACTTACCAGAGAAGCATTTCAGCACTGAGTGAATACATATTAATGTGGCCCCATAAAATCCTCCATCAAAACTTATTAAAGGATAATTCACTCTCTGTCACTGGGAACAGTCGGGCTCTGCCTGGAGGGAAGAGCTGAGCCGAAACACAGGTTCTTGCAGGACTGTGTGGTGCAAAGCCCTGGTGCTCCATGGATCAGGCAATCCTGGGTGCTGGAGCAGCCAGCCCCTTCCACACCAGAAGGAACTGGGGCATGTGGGAAGCACCAGCTCCCAGCTGGGATGTCCAGGACAGCTCAGGACACATCACAGCATTCAGCCATGAGGCAGCACTCCCAGGGACAACCCTGGGATAACAATTCCTTGGAATGACTGGAGTAGGACTGTCTCCTGCTAGCTGTGTTAGCCAGGCATGAGGATTCCCTGCAGCGGAGTGCTTAAAACATACGGACTGATCAGGAACACAAAGTTGTTCTTGTAGCAGAGATACAGAAATTCCAATATCCGATGCCAAACCTGTGAGGATGGAGCCACCCAGAGGTCCCTCTCCTGCTCTGACACCCCTGCTCTGCACAGCAGCAGCTTTCTCTCTCTGCAGAGAACATTTGCTTCATCTGACCAAATTTTAACAGCAAAGTCGGATTTGAAGCCCCTGACAATGCTCCTCATGGGAACCCTCCCCAAAAAGGCAGAACAAGCAGCCCCTCCCTCCCAGAACACAAGGAAAGGTATTTTTAGGGAACCAATAAGAACTTCCACCATTAATGGGACTGCTCCTGGAACATTTAACTCACGAGTTTCTTGCCAGGCCAGGGAAGAGATGAGCAAATTGCACAGTAAGGGCAAAGTCCCACAGGGAATTCCTGTCCTGGCTGGCCTGGGGCACCCAACACTGACTCCCAAAAAACAATCACTGGGAATTCCCACTGTTTAGAATCCCAGAATGGTTTGGGGTGGAAGGGACCTTAAAGATCATCCCATCCCCTGCCATGGGCAGGGACACCTTCCACTATCCCAGGCTGCTCCAAGCCCTGTCCAACCTGTCCTTGGACACTGCCAGTGATGTCTTAAGTCCTGGTAAAAAATAAGAAGCAGACACAGCAGTATAGGAAAAGGGTATTACCTTGGTTTAATAAGATCTGGTGTACACCTCTGTTGGAGCCCGAGGGTGTACCCCTGTATACAACTTTTATGGACTTTACAAATTAGCATATCTACCTAAAATCCCCCAATGAGTAACTTAACAAGTGAGGTAACTATCCCCCGATTCCCCCCCTAAATGAAACTACAGCCTAGCTCAAAACATGTTCCAGAACACAGACTCTTCAAGGTTGGAGCCTGTAGTTTTAAGATAGTAGGAATGTTTTGTCTTCCCCCCTCAGAGAACCCCCAAACCAAACTAAATATCAGACTACAAAACCATAAACATGCAGTAGTAAGGATCCAGGGTATAAGAGTAAGGGGTACAGGGAAGGAAAAGGGTATAAAAGGTATAAAATGTATAAAAGGGTATAAAAAGGACAAAAACAATCAGGCATCACC
>VYZT01039100.1:0-15529 GCA_013400735.1 Pomatostomus ruficeps
CTAAAATAGTGACCGGCACGGAGAAAGCGAGATATTCACTCCAGCATCAGTACAGCCTCACACCAAGGCCCTATTATGGAAGAGCAATGTGTGCCCAGCTCTGGCTGCTCTTATTTGTGCCTTGTGCGCTCCAGACCCCGCCTGACTTCCAGAATCACACTCCACTTGTACACACAACAAGCACCGCGAGCAGCACAACTTCTGATTCGCCTCACGCTTCAATGTCAGGGTTTAAACCTTCAGATCTTGCCCTTTTTAAGGCGCATTAAGGCTGTGAAACCCTATCCCCGTCCCGCTGCTCCAGATACCCTCAGAGCGAAATGGCGCCCGAGGGCGAGCCCGCGAGTTGCCATGGCAACGGGGAAAGGGGGCGGGGCCTGGGCGGCATGGCAACGAGGAGGAGGCGCGGCTCATAGCGATCACGTGATCTCTGCTTTCCCGCCCTCCCGCCCCTCCCGCGCCCGGCGGCCTTGACCCTCCCCGCTGCCCGTAGGCGCGTGACACCGCCCCGCCCACCCCCGAAGGGAGCGGCGCTGATTGGCCTGATGGCGAAGGAGGGGGCGTGGCTCGCGCCGCGCAGGCGCGGGGAGGCGGAGGCGCAGCCCAGTGAGGAGGAGGCGGCGGCGGCGCGCGAGCGGCGGCGGTTGGTGCGCGCGCCAAGATGGTGAGCGGGGGAGCGCGCGCCGCTCCTTCAGGGGGGATCCCCAGGGGATCGTGAGGGGGGATCGGGGGATCCCGCCGGGAGGGGGCTCACCCCGCTGCGATAGTGCATAGTTAACTGGTTTAGGAAGATTCGATAGGGAAATGATAGACTAGTCAACAGGAAAACGCGTGATCTGACCTCTGAGGAACTGGTTGTGTGTCTGTGAAACGACTGATAGCTCGATCGCACTTGTTTGCTGCTTGTCTTGTAATGTTTCGAGCTAATTCGCTGAAGAACGCCTGATTGTTGCTCATTGAACTAATTCAGCCGAGTGGTGAATTTGGACTTGAGCTGTGATTGCTGGTTGGAGCAGACCAAGAGAAACAAGGAGTGGTGGATGAATGTTGTGGGGTGCTTTGCATTAATACTGGCTAACGGGTAAAGAAGTGGTTGTGCTAAGAGGCAGAGTGATGCATGCTGCTTTTAGTAAAGGTTTGGGGAGATGAACCTTCCTGTGGAAGGAAGAGTTGCAAAGCACATTTGCTGAAATCTTGGGCTGTTTTGCTGTGTGCCTCTCTAGTGAAAGGAGAGTCGTGCTTGAAGCACATTTGGGAAATTCTTGTTCACTTGTCAATCTGATGGAGAGGGGAATGGGTGTCCCGAGGGGGCCAGGGAGCAGCAGCCTCCCCCTTGGTGGTGTTGGCCGGTGTGCCTGTGTCTGTGCAGCAATCCTGCCTTGGCTTTCTCGAATTTTTTGTAAGCCAAGCGTTGGTGAGCCGGCTTAGCCCCGATAAACAGTCTGAATCTGATGTTACCGAATGTTTCCCTTCAGATTCCCTCAGGGATTTGTGTCTGTGTGGCTGCACAGGTGTGAGCAAGAGCGCGGCTTTTCTGCTGGGAGAAGCCGGTGAGCCCAGAGGATTGGGAAAAAGCTTCGTTCAGAAAAGAGCATTTCATATAAAATACAACCTCAGCTTTGAAATGCAGCCGTGAATCCTGCTGGGTTTTTTAATCGAGACCTCCTGGGTCACTGAGAGTGGGTATTAGTGACATTTTGTATGAAATACAGCTTCAGCTGTGAAATGCAGCCCTGAATTCTGTTGTGTTTTTAAACATTTTTTAGTATTTTTTCCCTGAACGAGTGAGAGTGGGTACTAGTGGCGTTTCACAGAATCCAGGGTGAGTTAGGTTGGAAAAGAATTCTGAGATCATCGAGTTCAACCTGTTTGGGTCAGAGGGGTCCACTTGTTGATCAGAGGAGCCAAGAACAATCTTTGGAGTTTAGGGGAAAGAAGCAAAATCAGGGAGGCTGCACAGGCGGTGCCTGAGCTGTGCTGTCACAGCAGAGCCTGATTTCCTCTCCAGCTGTCCAGAGGAAGCAGAGGGACCAGACTTTATGCCAGAATCTGGTCAAGGTGGAAATCTTTCCAGGAGCAACAACAAACGTGGGGTGTTGGAAGCTGGGGTGTTGGAAGTGGGGAAGCAGAGCCACCCGTCTGCTTTTTGGGGGAAACCTCACAATGCTGAACACGAAGAGACAGAACTGAGAGCTGAAATAGTAACATTCTTCTGATTTAAAAGCAGTGATTTGTCTCAGTGCAAGAGCTCTTTATAAGAGCTTTTGATAGATAATCTTGCACAATTTTTTTATCTGAGGAGTTTTTTTTAAGGAAACCTTGAAATACAGTTACTTTGGTACAAAGGTCTTGATGCCTTGGGAGTTCACAAACACAGTTTAAGCTGCAGATTTTAAGTAGCTTCTTTATCAAGCTGGCATGAACTTGGTGATGGAGGTTGTGTGTTCAAAACGTTGCTCAGGAAATGGCAGTGGTTGGCTTGGTGCAGTTCAGAAATTGCATGTGGAGAGGAAGATAACCTGCATGGTTGCTTGTGAAACAATAATTTCCTTCCTCATCTTCAGTGTGATGACTAGTGAGTTATCTGAGCATCTCTGCTGAGAGCTTGGCGTGCATGAGGGGGGAAAAGGCTGCATGTTTTTGGGTTAAAATATCTGAAACTCTTTGTGTGTGCGTAAATCTCAGAAGTTCAGTTAATATTTCTGTGGGTAAAAATAAACAAGGACCCTTAATTACGATTATGTTCTTCAATACTAATAGCAGCTCCTATTATTTTAAGTGCTTAAATTACTTTATCCCATTTACTGCCACTCTAAGGGACTCCCTTATTTCAGGGCTTGGAAAATGAAGTGTAAAATTTACTTGTAAATGTAGAAGTGTAAAATCTACTTCTGAAATGTAAAGTTTACTTCTAAGAGCTCTGAGAATAATCCAATTTCAGGAGTAGTAAATGAAATACTCCCAGTTAACTGTGTGGCTTTGAAGAGGGAAATTAAAACAGATAAATGATCTGTTAATGTGTTGTTTTGGGGTTTTTTTAAAGCTTGCTTTCACCCACATTTTTTCTGGTTTATGTGATGCTCTGAAGCTTTGGATGAGCTGCATGCAGGCCCACCTCAGTAGATTCATGCACAGATGTGTGTGACACAGGGATTTTTCTGTCTGTTTCACTTTCTAGAAGGATTTATCTCTCCCTCCCCTCTGCCATTTCCTCTTTGCAGAGTGAATCTCTGGTGGTTTGTGATGTTGCCGAAGACCTGGTGGAGAAACTGAGGAAATTCCGGTTTCGCAAAGAGACCAACAATGCTGCCATTATAAGTAAGTTCCAAACATGCCTGACCAAAACTGTCAGAAAATCCTCTCCCTCCTTTCCATCCCCGTGTAACGTTGCTGCTGTGACAGGTAAACACGAGCCAGGAGGGCGTTTGTGCTGTGAGCTGCAGCACTCCCAATTCTGCCTGTAATTTTAACAATAAAACAGAGCTGTTCGTAGGATACAAGTCTCCATCTGCTCTTAGCAGAGTATTTATATTTAATTACGGCTCAGAGTCTACCACTGTTTGTAAAATGATTTCGGGAAGTCATGGGATACACTGAAGAAGCAAAACAGAATCACAAGGGCTGTAATTGCTGAGTGCTAAAAAGCTTCGTGCATCCATTGTATAAATCGATTGAAAAAAACCCATTGATCTGTGTTTTATTTTGATTTATAGTGAAAATCGACAAGGATAAGCAGTTGGTGGTGCTGGATGAGGAGCATGAGGTTTGTTAAATGAATTGTAAATAAGAGTATCTTCAGCCTGCAATGTATTGTTGTCTCTAAGGTACTGCCTTAGTTTCAAATTGTTATCAAACTCTTAATCTAATTTGGGTCATGAGCTTATTTAAATGCATGGTCACTCTGCATGTAAAGCACAGCACCATTAATAGTGAAACTATGCAGAAGCAATTGAGTTGACTAATTAACTGCACCCAAAAAAAAAAGTTATTTTAAAGCTGTTTTAACAATGTAAATAGCGTCTCTGGCACCTGCTGGCTTTGTGAAGAGATTTCTGCTGTGTTTCCACGTAGATCTGCACATTTGCCTCTGAGCTGGTCTGCCATCAATTAGAAGCAGGATTGCTAATCCCCTGCAGACTCTAAATTTGATGGGTGGCATAATAAGGTCAGCCCAGTGTGTGGTGTTTCTTAATGGTCCATAGGGCAAAATTAAATCCTTCCCAGGGATTTGAGCATTAACCGTAGCTCCTGTAGAAGTTAATGTAACACTCAAATGTAACGGGGACTCATTTTTTGTTTGCTGGAGGAGGAAGGACCGAATTGTTCAAACTTTTGATTTATGTAGCTGATTTTAACTGACCTTATGGTGTGTGCTTGCTTGTTTCTGTTTAGCACTAGGGTTGGCAAAGCATAGCCAAGTAGAGCCAAAAATGTTTGCTAAACTCGTTAAGCCTAAAATAGGGATGATTATTCACGCTAACATTAATTCTGTGTGTAGTCATAGGAGTCTGTTGGCACACAAGTCTTCCTAAAGTGCTCCAGTAATTTGGGAGGTCCTTACCAGTTCACCTGCAGATGAACATCTGCCTTACAGGTGTTCCACTGCCCAGTACTCTGCTTTAACCTCCCAGTGCCAGGTATTTGCTCAAATACTGCTTGTGTTTAATGTCACCAGGGTATTTCTCCTGACGAGCTAAAGGATGAGCTGCCCGAGAGACAACCTCGATATCCTTCCTATGCTGCTGCCATTTGGACTCACTCACTCCTGGAAGCCGTTCAAAACGTTGGACTTCACCTTTTTAGGCCGATAATTGCTGTAGTGGGATGTTGGTGATGCTTTATTTGTGAAATAACCCAGGGATCTGTTCTCAGGCTGCACTGAGCTGTTGTACCACTTGTTGAAACAATGACTCATTTAAACCTTTCCTGACATTTTATTTCCTTTTAGACTATATAATGTTTAGGGAAGTAAAGCAAAGCCATGCTGTTGGTAGTGTGAAGAAGTGAGTAAAATGTACCAGTTGGTGGCTACTTCTAAATATAGGAGCCTGCCTGTGTAACTCTGTTTTGGTACTTTCTCAGGATGTGGCTGTTGTTGTTTTGCTGCAGTTACTGGTTCTGGGGTTGGGCATGTGATCTGGGGAGGAATCCCTGTTTGGAAAAAAAAAAGGAACAAAAGAGAGCCAAATAAATTACTCTTTAACTAATGAAATAAAAGGGCTACTTAAATTATATGTGAAGAAAATACCTGCCCTTTTAGGCTCAAAAGCTGGCTGGCACCATTCCCTGTGCCGTTCTGAATCTTTCCTTTCATGCACACAGTGCAGTGGGAGGCTGTAAAACTGCGGTTCAAATTCAGCAAAACACCTGAAACAACGAAGTTCTTGGTCAGCAGAGAAAGAATTTAACTTTCATTAAGCTGAAACCACACTGGTGGGTGTGGGAAGTCTTTTTACAAAGTTGAGAGAGGAATATTCACCATGAGAGGGTGATTTTTAGCTCTGATGTGAAACTACTTCAGAGACAGCCCTTGCATCGAGGCGGGGCCGGCTCTGAAAGTCAGATGTGGATGTGAAAACAGAACAGTGAGGTTATTAATACTAAATTAAAACATCATCTAAAATGCAACACTGACTTGTGCCTCCATCATGCTCTGATAACGGAGGATTATATCCTACTAAAATAATTTCTTAGTTTCTTTAACCTCAGAAAAAACATTTATTGTGTATAGTTACAAGTACCAGCATGAAGATGGAAGAGTTTCCTATCCGTTGTGCTTTATCTTCTCCAGTCCCGTTGGTGAGTGAACGTTGTGATTGGCAGCTGCTGTGTGTCCCACATTTGGGAATATTCTTTTCTAGGGAAGCTACAGCTGAGTGCTTAGTGCTCTTAAGGAGGCTTTCCTGCCTTTGAGGTTCACATTTAGGGCACTTAAGATGTAGGATTGAAGAGATTCTCTCTTTCCCACTTCTGAAGGCTGAACTGGAGTGTTGGTTTCCTGCTTAGCTGGCCAAAAGGCGTGTCTGCCTAAATGTGCCTGTTCTCAGCGTGCCTGGAGCACTCTGCATCTACTCATGGAGCTTTAACCTAATTTAACCTGTTTACTCCTCAAGTCTTGGGGAATCCTCGAACCATGACCCTGTGAGGCTCAGGAAATGAGTGGAGAGAGGGCTGGAAGGTACCACCTCAGTTCCTGAGGGATTCTGTCTCTTGCTATTCAGATATCAGTGACTGGGAGGGAAGAAATTCCTCTCCTCTCAGAAGGACCTGGGAACCCATTTCTTTCTGAGGATCTTAGGATGCTATTCCTTTCATTCTACCCAAGAAAGGGACAGGACTCTAAGAGGGTTGGAGTGGGATTTGAGAGTTTTCAGGGGGCCTGCATGTAGTGGACAGCAGAAGATGCCTCAGTGCTGTGAGGGGACAGTCTAAAGGGCTGTCACAGCTCAGGTGAAAAGGATGAAAAGAGGGCTCCCTAACCCAGATCTGAGCATGTGAAAGTGCTGGGGGAACAGAACGGACTGTTCCAGGAGAAACAAACTAATCCTGGATCATCCCAAGTTTGTAGAGAGCAGTCTGGAGCATCCTCAGCTTGTGTTGCAGCAAGCCTCAACATCACTTACCTGCTCGGGGCACTGTGTAATTTTAATAGAAGCCAAATAACCTGGATCGTTTCTGGGCTGACAGAGCTGAACTGCTCCTGGGCTTCCATCTGTTCTGTACTGTAATAGTGTGGCTTGCTGGCGTTACTGGATTATCCTTGTTATCCCCTGGAAGAAGATGAACTGATTGCTTTGTTTCACCCTTCATTTCTCAGAGCTAGAGTAACTAGGTATGTAGAACAGTTTAGCAACTACTGAGAACATTCTTCTGTAGTTACCTGGGAATCTTTCTGTGAATGTCTTCAGCTTTCGGTTTGGATTGTTAAAAAACCCCCAATTTTATTTTTGAAGTGTTGCAGTCAAAATAACTAAACAAACTGTCTTTTTTCCCCCCCATAACTACAGGATGTAAGCCTGAGCAGCAGATGATGTATGCTGGAAGCAAGAATAAGCTTGTACAGACAGCTGAACTCACTAAGGTATAACTGAATATCGAAATAACTCTCTCCCCCTTCACTGCAGGTTGTTGTGTTGTGTCTTGCTTGAACCGATGTCATGAAGGGTTTTGTGAGACTTTGTGATCACAGCGAACAGAGTGTGGTTTAGGGAGGCTGAAGGAGGAGTATGTGTGGAGATTTCTGTCCCTAAAACACCAGGAGGAACAGCGTTCTCTAAAACAAAAATATCCCTCAGTAGGATGGACATCTTTGCTGTGGGGGAGGAACTGACTGCTGGGAAGAATAGACTGAAGGCTCAGTGTGGTGTGGAGCAGATCAGTTTAGCTGGTTCCTGGGGCTGGGTGCTTGCAGAACAGCCTGCAGAGCAAGGAACATGTGCCAAGCGATGAACAATTTCTTCCTGTGTTGGGTTCTTCCAGTACTGACACCAGAAGAAATCACTGCATTCACTAGGCCTAGCTGCATGTGCATTTTAGAAATGTCACCTGGTTTTCATTTTGGAGATCTTTGAAATCTTTGCTTAATTGGCACCTAGACTCCTTTTAGCCTCAAGCAGTAAAGCTTAATAGAGTCAGTAGCTGCTTCAGGTTTTTCATACCATGTGAAATGACTTCAGCACTTCCAACAGCACTGTTCCCTTGAGGTCTGCCTTACCTGCTGAGTCCCTTAACAGCCCAGGAAAAATGTCTGTTGGGCCAGTAAGGGAACTGTGAATCATAGAATGGCTTGGGTTGGAAGGGATCTTAATGTTCTTTTGTTCCAACCCCCTGCCAAGGGCAGGGACACCTCCCACTAGACCAGGATGCTCCAAGCCCCATCCAACTTCTGCCTCTTCCAGCTGTGCCTTGCAAGAAGAGACACCTCTGTTTGAAATTAGACCTCAGGCTGACAGGAGTCAATAGGAAGGAAGCAGAAGATGGTGGAAACAATCAGCACAGCCCAATAAATATTTTTTTAGGTCTGTTGAAACTGCATCTTGGAGGGTTGAGAACTGTGATAGAAAGGAGAAAGTTTTCAGTAAGCAAGAGAAGGGGTTGGTGAGAAAAAGGTGAAAGCCTAGGAAGTAGCTCAGTTGGAGTTCCTGTCACCTCTGAAATGAGAGAAATTAAGCCTGAATGGCTTTTGAGTGCAAGTCCAGGACTGGGTACAGAGGTTCGTGATCATTCAGCTTCTCCTGAAGCCAGAGAACACAGGCTGTCTCCAGTTGGGGTTGCCTGCTGGCTCTTCAAATGTGCTTTATTCCTGCCACTTGCTGAGCTGTGTTCCGTTTTAACTCATGCTGTGACTTCCTCCTGGCGTGATTTCTGCACATGACTCAGCTGAGTTCTCTCATCACTCTCCAGTGACTTGCATATTAGCTTGGCTTCTGTTAAGCTGTTCTGTTCTTGTAACACTGAATTTTGGGGTTTCTCCATTTCGAAGGCCCATGAATTTATAAAATTACCTGACTTCTGTCTGTGGGTTTCCCATGGACTCCAGTGAGCAATGCAGAATTAACTTTGTTTCTCTTCAGGCTATTAAAAAAAACCTCCAAACTCCAACCACTTACTTGCCCACATGGAATGTAAGGAGTATATTGGTGTTTTGGACCCTGTTTTCTGCTTCAAAGCTGCATTAAACCTTCATTTAAGGTTTCACAAAGCTTTGGCTTGGTAGTTTTCAGGTTGTTTAGGGGGTTCTGCTCAGAGATTTTGTGGCTGCCCCATCCTGGGAAATATTCAAGGCCAGGTTGGATGGGGCTTGGAACAACTGGGATGGTGGAAGGTGTCCCTCCATGGCAGAGGAGTTAGAACAAGATGATCTTAAAGTCCCTTCCAACCCAAACCATTCTATGCTTTTAGGATTTTGTTGGGTTTTTTCCCCCCAAGTTTTCTATTTTGAGATATTTTACAGGTAAAACAGTATGCTACTGGATTTTATAAATTTATTTCAGTTCAAATTAAAAATAACTGTGTGTCGGACTGCGCAAAATTGCTGAACTTCAGGCTTAAATCAACCCAGATACTAAATTAATTTGTGTTCTTCCAAATACTATCTTGCTGAGATAATGCATGTGAGATGGGGCCACTTCAGGGTTATTTTAAAATGTAGTGCATGTGCTTTTCTCGTATTCTTAAGGGACAAGAGGGAAGCCTAGAAATAGAAATGATGAGATTCTTGTTCCAGTGATGTTCTTTGCCACTTAGTCTTGTGTATTTTCCACTGATCCGATGCTTTCAGGAACACACCTGAAAATTGGTAGGTGGGTGACTGGTTTATTGCAGCTCAGACAACGCGTGTGGGAAGGAGCTGCGTGCATTGTGTGCTTACCCCCGCGCAGCCCCGTCCCTCAGGAATTGATGCAATGCCATTTTGTTTAGGTATTCGAAATCAGAAATACAGAAGACCTAACTGAAGAGTGGCTGCGTGAGAAACTGGGCTTCTTCCACTAAGGAAAACCTCTGTACCAAGTATTTATGTACCATCCTGGTGATACTGGAACCAGACATGAATACTTAATCCGAGCAATGCACTGTATTCACAGCTGTCTCCTGCAGTATCTCTCCTGTGCAGAGTTTGTGCAAAGAATAGCAGGTCTGTCTCCTTGAAGTAACAAACCTTTGCAGGTGTTTCCTTATTTGTACCTGCCAAAAGGGAATACTCCTCTGCAGGGACTCCTTTTGCACTCCTGTGACTAATATTTCTGTAACTAAAATAGTTCCGTTCTGGATTTATAACCGTGTACAAACATCATTTGGAAGCTGACGCTAACTTTTTCTGAGCTACAAACGCATCCTTATGACACACATTAGCCATTTATACGCAGAATTTGTGTACTGTCACTTACTTACCAGATTTTTTTGACTTAATGTCTTCTCAGTTTTGGAAACTACTCCCTGGGAGCATTCGTTTGGCATTAAAAAGTCAAAATCCTTGTACAGCAAATCCATCCATTTATCTTTCCATGTGAACTGTCTCGAATTCTTGGAATTAATTTTTGTCATTCCAGTAATTCCTCAGTTGCCTGAGTCAATCTTTCTAAATTTCAGGGCAAAGCTTTGACTGTCCAGTTCTCATGCTAATACAGTCTCACAGGAACTAGCTGATAACTTAAGGGCTGAACTACAACTCTGGTTCCTCTTGTACCAGATTTCTTCTTGCATCTCTCTTCTGACACTGTTGAGAAGTTTACCTCTGCTCATTTCCTGTTATCTGAACACCTGGTGATACTGTGTGCCTTTCATTTGTGAGCTTTAAAAGGACTTGAGAATTTTACACTGCCACTTCTTACAAATTTGGTAAAAACTTTGTTAAAGAATCCAAGTAACATTTGTTCCTAGTGCCTCGTGCTGCAGTTGACATCTGTTAAAACAAAAAGCCAACCTCATTTTCTTTGAAATTCCAATCATCCGCTCCATTTGTAGGAGTCAGGAGGTTAAAGCTTTTCATGGTAACGAATGATTTGTATCTCTTGTTACAAAAGTTGGCCACACGTAGCTTTTGAGTACTTTTAATTGCAACCTCTAACTTTCTTAACAGCTTTTTGGTCAAAATTACATTCCAGATGAAGCTTTTGCATAAGCGATCATTTGATTTTCATCTACTTAAAACGGTTCATCTCTTCGAAACGGCAAATCTTCTAATGTGAAAGTAGTATTTAACTTTTATAAATGACCAGTCTTTTTACAGGTCTGTTTTATATTGCATAGAGTAGTTGTCTGACGTGGGACGCGTTCAGCCCGTGCCGTGGCAGGAGCGGCACTCACGGGACAGCCTCTCCCTCTCCTGCTCGTGAGTGTTGGTTGTGCTGCTGAGCCGGTATCTGCGTAAGAGCAGCTTCCTGTTGATAACCTACCTTAAAATACAGCTGCCCCAACCAATCTGCTCGCTGGGAAGGAATGCAGTGTTAAATTTGGAGGCCAGTATTTCATGCTGTGAAACCTTTGCCGAAAGTGGGGTTGTTTTTCATTCGTCAGCATTGGCTGCCTTAGTGTTAAAACACTAATTCCTGCAAGATCACAAGGAATTCGTTTGCAAAGGTCTTCAGTGTTGGTAAATCTCTTCTTAGTTTGATGTTACTGCTCATTTATTTGTATATAAATCTGACTTGAGAGGAGCTTTTCCAAGTACATGTCGGAATGATCCAATTAAATCGATCTTTTGGTGCGGGGAAGAAGTGCTTGTAATTAAATCTCTGTGTTAACGTACTGAACCAATTTCATTTCCCTGGACGAAAAAATGTTGATTATGAAACTGTTGCTTGATTATTCTGTACTGCAGATCAATAAAAACAATGTCTTTTGTGACAAACATTGTATAAATAAGACTTTGGCTTGAAGGATAGTGTCATTCCAAGCATCAGTGTGGAAATAGCAAGAATCTCTTGAGGTTTTTTGGGGGATTGTACTAAAGGTGAGGCATGTCAAAGTACAGTGTGGGCGAGAGGGAAGCTGCTGCTTGGAATGTTCAGCTTGATTTGCAGTGGGGAAAAACTGGATTAATCGTGTCTGCTGTACTTTGTACACTGGTGGGCTGCCAGCAGCCAACTGCTGCCTGCACAGGTCTGCTCAGAAATAACCGTACAAGGGGCCTGTGTCAGGAGGGAGGGGAGGAGCTGCTGCGTGAAATGATCGAATTTGACCTTTCATCTCTGGATTGCTCCACCTTCTGCCAAGAAAGCATTGCTCCTTACAGCTGAACCTTCAGCAGAGTTCTTCCACTTCCCATGTTCTCGTGCCTCACTTAAGCACTTTCTGCCTTGGGTGCTGCCCCTCCAGCCTCGCAGGAAGCAAACAGATCCTCGTGAGAGTGTCAAAGCCCAGTTTCTCCTGAAAGGTGCTGTTGATGCTGCTCAGCCCACCAGTTTTACTCTTCAGCCAGCCCTGCCTGGCAGCTGTTCCTCGCTCCCCTGGCAGCAGCCGCAGGTGCTGGGAGGCCGTGTGTGCAGAGGCTGTTTGCTGTTCCAGCCTTGTTTGTGTTCTCCTTGCTCTTAATGCAGTGTTTTGACACAAGTGGCTGCTGCTAATTGTCCTGGGCTCTTGAGATGCAGGTAGTGCTAACACTTGATTAAACAAAGGCATCATTCTGTCCAGGTCTTTCCTGCACAAATAATCCTTGTTTTCATAACATCCTTTCCCCACTTTATCTGTAGAACTGTGTGTTCCGTGCTGCTGCCCCCCCCGGCTCGGTGGGAGGCAGATGAGTCCGTGTTCAGGCCAGTATGTTCCAGCTGGGCTTTGCTGGTGAGCTGCCCATCTGTAATCACACATTTCTCTTGAATTTTCAGACCTCTAAAGAAGAGATCTAAAGGACAACAAAAATTAGCCTAGGGGAGCCTTTGTAGCTAAAGGTCTGAGAGTCAGCATTTTCCATTGGGAGCTCCTATTTTTCAGGAGTCTGTAAGTTGGCCATAAAATCCTTGGTCTGGAGTTAAAGGTCTCTCCAAGGGAGACTTCTGCCACAGTTAATCGGGTTTGCTTTAAATATTGACTAGATGGCTGGGATACAGCTCTCGTAATCCTGTTCATTGATGGTAAGCTGAATTAAAGCATGAGTTTGCATGTCAGCCCATGAAATAGACTTGTAGTGTTTTGAATATTTTTAACAAAAAAATGTAAATGCTGGTATTTGATGGTTTAAGTGTATTTCTAGTATCATGAATACTGTTCTGATCTATTAAAGGAGGCAATAATGCAGGTGTTGACACCTTTTTCACTTCTCCAAAGGAGCATCTTTTGCATTTGTACCGAGATTCCATTTTTGTATCTTTAACTGTAAAATAGCTGGTCCAGAGACGATGTTAAACTGGTAACAGGGGTCTGACTCAAACAGGCAGAAGCAAGAGAATTCAATTCCTTACTTCAGTGCATTCCAAAAATAAATACCATGCAAGGTTTTCTTCATACCTACACGTAGTGACTGTGAAATGGAGCCGTGGTGGGACATGAGAAGGGGCTCAGTGAAGCTCTTGCGTTTGTTGTGTGGTCCAGACTCGTCTTAAAAGGTGCGAGAGGTTCACGGCCAGATTGAGAATTTGGCAGTTCCATGAAAATACCAGTAACCAGTACAACTTCCATACGCTGTTTAGTCTCTGCTACTTCACATTGCATGTTTACTTTAAACCAAATCTTTTTTTGCTAAGCATGGTGCTTGTATTGGTTTAAATAAAATGTTTCATTAAGAGGTTGTGTTGCCCTGTTTTGATTGCAAGGTGGTCCCTGTCTGACAGGGTATGACCTTCCTCCTTTTCTCAGCTGCCTGGAGTTTGCTGTGGACTTGCAGCGTGTGTTCAGCCTTGAGTTGTACCTAAAATAATTCCTGTTTCCATCTGCTGTGGCGGGGAGGAGAGGAGCTGATGGAACTCTGCAGGGAGCTGCTGTGCTCTGCTGCTTTGCACCTTTGTGTCACAGGCCTCCCACTGCCTCCAGCTGAGCTGCGAGGCCGCATGGGGCTCCGTGTCAGTCTGGACTGGCACATAAACTTCCCTGTTCCACCTCTCCCACGAGGCCACGGCTCCTGGCAGAACCTGGAGCTGTGGAACTCAATTCAGAGTGCAGGTGCCCCTGAACAGTGTCAGAGTAGCTGTCAAGGAGACCCCAAAGCTTGAAGGAGACAGGAACTTGTACCTTCACCTTCCCACAGCTGTTGGCTCATCTCCTTCCTGCCCAAGAGGCCACTGCATTAATTTGATCTAAGCACTCCTTCCCTGCATTCTTGGCTGTTCCATCCTGTCCTGATCTTCGGAGACCTTGATTCCTCTGTTCCTGAAAGAGCTGCCAACCATAATCCAAGGAATTCAGCTTCAGTCCCTGACACAGATTGTTCTGCCAACGCTGAAGAGCAGCATTAACAGACCACAGATTAGACATGATGGAAATAAACCCCTTTGCTCCCAGGTGAGAGAGCTCTGTGAAGGAGAAAATGCACAGCTGCTTCAGCACATCTGGCTCCTGAATGGCATCTCGGTCACTGAGATGGCAAAATCTGCCAAAAGCTCGGGGAAGAAAAAGCTGCTGTGGGAGAAGAATGGTATTCCAGAAAAGGAGAGAAAAAACCAGGAATAAATAGATCTCCCATGGGAGGAGGAGGTCACCTGTGGGGTTCTGTGGCATTCTCTGCTGGTTACTGTGCTTCACTAGGAAA
This sequence comes from Pomatostomus ruficeps, assembly GCA_013400735.1. Classification (NCBI taxonomy): domain Eukaryota; kingdom Metazoa; phylum Chordata; class Aves; order Passeriformes; family Timaliidae; genus Pomatostomus; species Pomatostomus ruficeps. Next base: position 14,183 of record VYZT01039100.1, read on the forward strand.
CGGGCAATAGTTTATTGGAACTGCCACATCACAGGCAGTAAAAACAGCAGAATAAAGAGAATTGCCAGGAGACCCAGGGATGCGAAGTGAAGGGCAGCTGCTTCCATTCAGGAAAGGTCACTGGCTTCTAATAGTTCTGATGCAAAGGTCAGTTGAGTGGTGATGGAAGTCAAAGCGAGAGAGGGAGTAGGAATCCAAAGGGGAAACCTCTGCGCAGCAGGAGAGACCTGCAGCCTGATACCTCACAGCTGGGGCTTTCCAGGTGTGGGGAGAGGGCTTGCCCAGGCCTGGGAGTTGGCTGAGGAGATCCCAGGGCTTGGCAGGGTGTCTGGGAACAATCCGGAGAAGAGGAGAAATGTAGTTTGTTCTGGAGGAGCTGGAAGAGGAATCAGGATGGTTTGAGTTGGAAGGGACCTTAAATCTCATCCAGTTCTAATCCCCTGCCATGGGCAGGGACACCTTCCACTGTCCCAGGTTGCTCCAAGCCCCGTCCAACCTGGCCTTGGACGCTTCCAGGGCCTGAAGCTGAGGCAGTGGCTGTCCGTGAGTGACAGTGTGTGAGTGTGCCCGTGCCTCCTGTTCCACGGGGTGTGGGATTGACTGGAATACAAGCTGGCTCCCCCAAGCTCCTCACCTGCTCCTCACAGGTGAAGCTCCTGCAATTTCCTGTGCAGGTGCAGGTGAGGGTGGGAAGCCAAGCACAGGGAGGCGAGACACTGATACGGTGCCATCGAGAGGCAGAACGGATACTGAGCAGCCCTGAGAGGGAGGGCTGGTGGGGCTGTGGGGAAGACCTGAGGTGCTCCGTGGGTGCAGGAGTGGCTGGAATTTGTTCAGCTGTGCTCCTGTGTGGCAGGGGTGAGGATTTAAGGTGGGCCTCACCCCTTGGAACAAAACTGAAGATGCGGCAGGTGGGTCATCCCTGCAGCTGTTGGCACAGTTGTGTCAGCTGCAGTTTTGGTGATGTCCTACAAAGTCTAAAAAAATCAAGCTCAGCTTCCTGTGGGAAAGCCTGCACAGAGGGGTTTATAAATGCTGGAGATCTTGGATTTGGCTTCTACGTGTGTAGCTCCAGTTCGGCTACATTCTCTGCAGGGGCTTCCCTCAGGGCAGGTAACTGCTCCTCTCTGGCAGCAAAGGGAGGCCTGTGGAGGTGATGCCATTTGTTCCCAGCTCCTCCAGAAGGGAACTGAGCCCTGGCAATTGGTCCTGTGTGCTGAGCTGGCCCTGAGGCTGGTCTGGGCACACGGTTTAAATGGTAACTGCTGGGGAAGAGAGAACTTTTCTGGGATCTGAGAGGCAGCCCTGGTGTTCTTGAAGAGCAGCCTTGACCTGCCAGATATGCAG
>VYZT01039107.1:5714-28888 GCA_013400735.1 Pomatostomus ruficeps
AAAAGGAGAGGAGAGGAGAGGAGAGGAGAGGAGAGGAGAGGGCACCTGAACCTGCTCCTGCCGGGCCTTTTGTTGCCTTTTCAGTGCAAATGATCCCTCAGAATTTGTCTGCAGGGGTTTTATGATGTCTCTGCTCAAACAACAGACCTTTCACTGTAGTTCAGCATGACTCCAAACCCAGCACCCATCCTCAGAGAGCTCAGTCCTCTCCGTGACTTCCCCTTTTCCCTCGGGAAGCCAGCGGAGCAGCAGTTCCGAACTGATGTGGTTGTGTTTTACAGGTCATTTATGCAAATGTTTCCCTGTGCTCTGGCAGTTGGGGCTGGTTTCTGGTTTACCCCGGTTTTTCAGAGCCCACACACAATACAGGGATGGAGATAATTAATTGTAGGAGTCGCTGTATCCCATCCCTCTTTTACAGAAGCACAACTGGGGCGTTTGCCCAGGAAGTGGAAAATATTTATGTGACTTTCTTTCTGAGAAAGTATTAAAATCTCCATTTTCACTGGGATAAATGAGAAGCAGAAAGAAGCACTCGACAAATCCCACACCCTCCACAGACGAACCTCTGGATCCATCAAAACCGGAAGCAGGAAAGAGCAGGACTCTCCCACTCCTCTCAAGGTTTCGATTGCTCAGGGCAGCAGCAAGCCTGAATTTCATCAGGTTGCAGAGATGTAACTCTTGTCTCCCATTTTCTGCCCAAGTGGCATCAGAATTCTTGGAATGTCACCAGCACCAGCCAACGAAGGGGCCGGGAAGCAGCAAACCCAGGCACCTTTCTCTCCTCCCAGCACTGGGCAATGCTGGTACACCCTGAGATCACCTGGACACTTTTATTAAAACAAATGTATTTCACTTCTGAAAAAAACCAGATTCCTCTGGCTGATATATTCTCATATAGATAAAAATAGATGGATTTTAATCATGCTTGCATTGCAGATCCCACAAGCCAACTATTTTAATAGATCCAGGGTCCTTTTCTTTGGGCTTGGAACGGGCTCAACACCAATAAACCAAAAGACTTCGCAGGATGTTTTTGCCTCATTAAAATGCTTTGTGCCTTTGGCTCTGTTCTGTTCTGTCAGGGCTGCTGTGTTTTCATAGATCCTCATCTTGAAATGGTGGGAAGAGTCAGGAAAAAGGCTTTGGAAAGGCGACCTGTGCTCCTCCCATCCAACCATTCCTGGGTGATTTCAGAACCCCGGCCAGCCCGTTTGCTCTCCAGCAGCTCCCACCACAGGAAGCCCTGTGCACCTGAAATTCAATGAAAGCTTCTTCTTTCAAAAAATCCAAAAAACCCAAAACATTTTTAAATGCTTCTCGTCAAACATCTGGTATTCCCACATTGGTTTTTTTGCTAGGGAATCTTTTAAAGCCCCACAGACAGTGAGAAGGGATCCTGCAAGCAGGAACTTGCATGGGCCAGGTCTCTCCCCGCCTTGGGTGATGACTTCAGGATCCTCACACATTTTCACCAGCTGATTCAAACTTTATCACCGTTGCGGCAAAAATCCTTGGGAGTTTTCTTGCTTCGTGATCGCTGTGCTCAGCTGTTTCTCCCGCACGAGTAAAATAAGCTGCATTTCCTTGGGTTTTCCCTGTAAAGCGGAAGCCTGACCTCGAACCACTTCCACAGGACTTCTTTCAGCATTTTCTTGATTTGCAGGTGACGGGGCCGGACACTGATGGGTCACAGCAATTAATTCTGTCCCGTTTTCTACTGGAGGCATCTCCCTGTGGATCAGGGTGAGGGTTAGGTCAGCTGGAAAGGAACTTTCTGCTGCTTAACATCTCTTGAACGCCACGAAAAGCAGAAGGCAGGTCTTGTAAAACCATCCACAGGCATTTTTACGGGGTGAAAGCTGCATGGGCAGTTTGCAGCCACGCGTTTCAGTTTCAAAACTGCTTTGGGTTTGGTGATACTGGCATCTCTCCAGGAGAGGGTGACAGATTCCCTGTCCCTCACTTGTAAGCTTTGTCCTGAACATGCCACGGGGTTGTCATTAAAGACTCATTCTTGTGAGCAGAATGAAACCAGACAGGGAGAAACGTTCCTCAATGAATCACGGGGAAAAGCCCTCGGCTGGAAAACACCCCTGCCACGTTCTGCCACGGGGAACGGGTGACTAAACGCAACATAAAGATGGAATCACAGAGTCCTTTGGGTTGGGTTGGAAAAGCCCTCTAAGACTGTGGAGTCCAACTGTTCTCCCAGCACTGCTGAGGCCACCACGGACCCATGGCCCCAAGTGCCACATCCACATGGATTTGAATCCCTCCAGGAGTGGGCAGCTGTGTCAGGGCTGGACAGCCCTTTCCATGAAGAAATTTTCCTTCGTATCCAACCTAAACTTCCCCTGGCACAACTCGAGGCCGTTCCCTGTGCTCCTGTCCCTGTTCCCTGGGAGCAGAGCCCGACCCCCTCGGCTGCCCCCTCCTGTCAGGGAGTTGTGCAGAGCCAGAAGGGCCCCCTGAGCCTCCTTTGCTCCAGGCTGAGCCCCTTTCCCAGCTCCCTCAGGATTCTCCAGCCCCTTCCCAGCTCCGATCCCTGCCCTGGACACGCTCCAGCCCCCGGGAATTGCGGGGGGCGCGGGCCACCAGGTGGCGATGTCGGAGCGGGAGAGGAGCTGCACCCGGGAAAGGGAAAAGGGAAAGGGAAAAAGGAAGGGGAAAGGGAAGGGGAAGGGGAAAGAAAGGGGAAGGAGGAGAAAAGGAAGGAGAAGGAGAAGGAGAAGGAGAAGGAGAAGGAGAAGGAGAAGGAGAAGGAGAAGGAGAAGGAGAAGGAGAAGGAGAAGGAGAAGGAGAAGGAGAAGGAGAAGGAGAAGGAGAAGGAGAAGGAGAAGGAGAAGGAGAAGGAGAAGGAGAAGGAGAAGGAGAAGGAGAAGGAGAAGGAGAAGGAGAAGGAGAAGGAGAAGGAGAAGGAGAAGGAGAAGGAGAAGGAGAAGGAGAAGGAGAAGGAGAAGGAGAAGGAGAAGGAGAAGGAGAAGGAGAAGGAGAAGGAGAAGGAGAAGGAGAAGGAGAAGGAGAAGGAGAAGGAGAAGGAGAAGGAGAAGGAGAAGGAGAAGGAGAAGGAGAAGGAGAAGGAGAAGGAGAAGGAGAAGGAGAAGGAGAAGGAGAAGGAGAAGGAGAAGGAGAAGGAGAAGGAGAAGGAGAAGGAGAAGGAGAAGGAGAAGGAGAAGGAGAAGGAGAAGGAGAAGGAGAAGGAGAAGGAGAAGGAGAAGGAGAAGGAGAAGGAGAAGGAGAAGGAGAAGGAGAAGGAGAAGGAGAAGGAGAAGGAGAAGGAGAAGGAGAAGGAGAAGGAGAAGGAGAAGGAGAAGGAGAAGGGATCGCCTCAGAGCCCCTTCCAGTGTCATGTGCTCCAAGGGAGCTGCAGAGGGAGTTGGGATAAGGGCATGGAGAGACAGGACACAGGGAATGGCTTCCCACTGCCAGAGAGCAGGGATGGGGGGGATATTGGGCAGGAATTGGTCCCTGGGAGGGTTTGAGGCCCTGGCACAGGGTGCCCAGAGAAGCTGTGGCTGCCCCTGGATCCCTGGCAGTGCCCAAGGCCAGGCTGGATGGGGCTGGGAGCAGCCTGGGATAGTGGAAAATGTCCCTGCCCATGGAAGGGGGTGAAGCCAGGTGATCTTTAAGGTCCTTTCCCACCCAAACCTGATTCTCTGATTTCATCCCTTGGGAAATTTTTCCTGTTCGCATCCAGCTCCAGAGCAGCTTGTGCATGTGGTCAGACAGCCCTGGCACTCCTGGCATGGGGCAGAGAGGCATGGGGCACCATCATTCCATGTCATGTTATCAACAGTGGGAATCCCACGAGGGAATAAACATTCCTGCAAATCCAGATTCCTCCAGGAGCTGTGGGAGCCAAGGGTGCTGGATCATTGCAGGGCTTTAAATCCAGCTGGAGTGTGGCATGCCTGTGGCTGCCCTGCAAACTCCAGCTGGTACTGCAGGGATCCGTGAGCCAGAGTGGGAACTCCAGGCTCCCAGTGCTGTGCACTGCCCCTGCACGAGACAGGAATGCTTTTCCAGAGCGTCACGGACACGAAACACAGGGAGCAATCCAGGTGCCAAAACCCACTCTTAAAAAACTGCCCACAGAGTGACTTTAAATACCCAGAGAGCAACAAACCCCTGCAGGATGAGAGGAGCCAGGATGCCTTCCTGCCTGCAGGTGTGCACCTCGCTCGGGCTGGGCTCACTGCTCGGCTCAGCTCCTTTTTCACCCTGGAGCCGGTGCTCAGCCTCTCCGAGGATTTGATCCTAGAACTTTCGGGTTTATACCCCACACTGCTGTTTGCCAGCTCCTCCCTGGGTCTTGCTCCCAGGGTCCAGCCCTGCTGCCATCCTGCCTTATGGAAGTTTTGCTTCCAGCCCCTCTCAAGCGCTCCTGGAGCTCGGGACCAGCTTTTCGCAGCGTTCCTGAGCAGCGCGCGGTGCTGCGGAGCCCCAGCTGGTGCCAGGAGTCATGGTTTGAATAACACACAGTAAATATTGGAACAGCCTGAGCTACAGAGAGCTCCTCCAGCGCCAGTTTCTAAGGATGATCTAATACATTTCTTGGACTCGCTTGTCCTTCTCATTACTCTTCTGCATTTTTCCCCCCTCCTATTTCTCTTCCCTCCCATTGAAATGTTTTGGTTTTCTCCTTTTATTTTTTTCGCTGCTTGAGTCTCTGAAATATGCAGCCATGGCAACAGGCTGGAGGAGCGAATTCCCCTGGTCCGCCTGCATGTCCTTGGGGTCCGCTGGGGAGCGAGGGGGTGAATTCCAGCCATTCCCTCTCGCCGGGAGCGGTGTTTGGTAAACAGGCGGCAGCACACATGTGCGAACCCCCGCCCGGCCCTGCCAGCTCTGGAAAGGCTTTTCCGCGGGTTTAGCACGTCTCCCCTCATCCCCCCCGAGCGAGCGGCACCCTCTCCCCGGCACCCTCTGCACTGGCATTCTTTGGGAGCAGCACCGGGGAGGAATGCGAGCCCCTGGCGTCGGGACAGGAGCTGACATTCCCGGGCCTGGGCTGAAGAATGTGGACATCGTGTCCGCTCCAAACTCCAGCGCTGGAGTTCATTCACCCTGGAGGAGGGGGACGCTGGGATCGGAGCGGGACTGGGCCCTCGGTGACCAGGCTGCCGTAACCTGGGGGGTGATGCTGTCCCCTGTCACTTCCGAGGGTCTCCCACGTCATGCCGTGGCATCTGGGGACTCGTTTGTCCTTGTTTTGGTGGCTCCGCGGCCTCTGCCCCTCAATCTGCAGCTGCGTCAGCTTTTTCTTGGAAAAGCTGGGAGAACATGAGGATGCTGCTGGCTGAGGAGTTGGGTTCGAGGCAGCAGGCAGCTCCAACTTTGGAGAAGCCAAACCCGTCCTCGGTGAGGCAGCGGCAGGGAAGGGACCAGCAGTGGGGGACCAGCACCCCAGTTTGATGGGTGTTACTTGAACACCTTGAAAAAGCAGTGCAGGCTGGAGGTAATTAAACAAAACCAACTTATTTTAGTGGCAGGAAGCAGCACTGAGTGTGAATTCAAGCCCCAGGCCCATCTCTGGCTCTCAGCTCACCCTTCCAAGGCAAACAGGGCTGCTCGAATTCCCCCTGCCCCTCGACACACCCGGCCAGGGCTATTTATACCCTCGGTAACGTTACACGCGGCGGGGATCGCTGCACGGCATCCCGTCCGTTGGGAGCAGGGGCCCAGGAACCAGAATAGTCCTGCATTAATATGGTTTTCACCAGTTCCTAGGGTGGAAATTGGATACGGCGAGGTTACTCAGGTTGGGAATTGGATATGGTGAGGTTACACAGGTTGGGAATCGGATATGGGGAGGTTACTCAGGTTGGGAATTGGATATGGTGAGGTTACTCAGGTTGGGAATCGGATACGGCGAGGTTACTCACCGTTTACTCCGGCGGGATAGCGCAGGGATTTGTGGATTAAAATTGCCAAACTTCAGTGCTAACAGTGATACAACACGGTTGGGGCAGCAGGATCCCCGCTGATTCACCTCCCTGTTGCATCAGCGTTTCCACACCAGGAAATGCTGCTCATTCCGCAGGTTTTGGAGGACGGTGAAGCCCCGAGATTGCAGGGAAGCTAAGAAAGTTGGGGAGTTCTGAAAGAATTTGTGGAATTTTTGTGCGAAACCTGAATACAGGAGGAGGGTTTTCCCCAGCCCCTGGGTAACTGTTCAAGAACGGGATAAAATAAAATCAGATATCACAAAATCTGCCTTGGTTCTGCTCCTGGGGAGGGGGTGAGTGCAGCCGCCTTCCCAACGCGCTGTGCCTGGCGCTGCGGGACCGCGGGCTGACCCGGCAGCATTCCCGGCTCCGGCTCCCATAAATCCCTACCTGCCGAGCCTCTGGAAAGGCTCCAGGTGTTGCACAAGCGCAAGGCACCAGCGGTTTGTTGCAGAACCTGCAGGGAGAGGCAGCGCCTGCCCCAGCACGTTGGAGCCACCGGCGCTTTCTAGTCATGCTGGGAGAGTCAGGCCTGGGGAGCACATGGGGTTAACCGGCAAATCCTCGTCTCCAGGAGGGAACCGCTGAATCCCAGACTCGTTTGGGTTGGAAAGGACCTTAAAGTGCATCTTGTTCCACTCCCTGACATCTTCCACCATCCCAGGGTGCTCCAAGCCCCGTCCAACCTGGCTTGGGACACTTCCAGAGGTCCGGGGGCAGCCACAGCTTCTCTGGGCACCCTGTGCCAGGGCCTCACCACCCTCACAGGCAAGAATTCCTTCCCAATATCCCACCTAACTCTGCCCTCTGGCAGCAGAAAGCCATTCCCTGTGTCCTGTCCCTCCATGGCTTTGTTCAAAGCCCATTTTCAGCTCTCCTGGAGCCCCTTTAGACACTGGAAGGCTGCAGTGGGGTAACCCCAGAGCTCTCTTCTCCAACTGTTTTATGGTGGTGGAGCTCACTCTGGAATTCTCCAGCTTTGTCATCCCAGGATTTTGCTCCCTGGCCTGTGAGATGTGACAGTCGGGGACACGCACGGCCGTGCCTCGGTGGTGCAGCACATGACTCTGTGTGTCTGTGTGTCTGTGTGGGCAGCCAGAGGGACCCACAGTATAACAGGAGCTCAGGATTCCATCCCTAAGTGGAATGGAATTCTGCCATGCTCAACCCAAGGATCCCGGGTTCCAGCCCCAAGGATCCAGGGTTCCAGCCCCAAGGATCCTGGGTTCCAGCCCCGAAGATCCCTGGTTCCATCCCCAAGGATCCCAGGTTCCAGCCCCAAGGATCTTGGATTCCAACCCCAAGGATCTTGGATTCCAGCCCCAAGGATCCCTGGTTCCAGCCCCAAGGATCTTGGATTCCAGCCCCAAAGATCCTGGGTTCCAGCCCCAAGGGTCCCTGGTTCCAGCCCCAAGGATCCAGGGTTCCAACCCCAAGGATCTTGGATTCCAACCCCAAGGATCTTGGATTCCAGCCCCAAGGATCCCTGGTTCCAGCCCCAAGGATCTTGGATTCCAGCCCCAAAGATCCTGGGTTCCAGCCCCAAGGATCCCGGGTTCCAGCCCCAAGGATCCAGGGTTCCAACCCCAAGGATCTTGGATTCCAACCCCAAGGATCTTGGATTCCAGCCTCAAGGATCCAGGGTTCCAGTCCCAAGGATCCCCGGTGCTGATCCAGGAGCGGCTGTGGAACTGGAAATGTTCCAGCCTCGGGGTTGTTCTCAGTGCTCTCCCACCGGGCAGAGCACCAGCCCCGAGGAGCCGTGGGCATGGAGATGGACCATGGACCAGGGATGGTCTTTGGAGCCCGGGAACGTTTGGTGGAGGATGAAGAGCGGGTGGTTTGGGAGGGCTGGGACTGGTTCTCCTGCCTGGAAGCGAGCGGGAGCCAAGGGGGTGATGTGATGGGCGGCTGGCTTGTGTCACCACGGAATGACACTTTCTCCAGGCTCTCTCCACGCCTCCCACGCCAGCCCGTGGCGCAGCAGTCCCCAGGGAGATGTCCATTCCCATTCACTCCTGCTGCCCTGACCACAAAGCCACGAGCTGCCTCCCTGAGCTCACATCCCTCTTTTCCATGGGTTTTCCCCTCCCTTGCAGCCGTTTCGGCCCTTGCAGATCCAGAGTGGATTTTCCTGCGCTGCCTGCCCGGCTTCCCTCACACTCCGCTGGATGCAGCTCTGTGGCAGGACAGGGAGCCGCTGCCAGCACATGCCTGGCATAGAAGAGGAGGACAGCAGGGATTACACCCTGCCAGAGCCGTAAACAAGAGAGCAGAGCGCAAAAAATTCCTGGGATTTGCAATCCTGCCTTCCTGGTTTGCCCTGTGCTGGGGCGCTGGGCGATGCTGAGATTCCTCCCCACGGATCCATCAGCATTCCCGAGCCGTGATGGCTCAGCCTTGGAGCCGGCCAAACACGGGCAAGGAAAACGAGGTTAAACAGCCCCAAAATCAAGGGAAATGGGGAGAAAAATGGGTGGGAGAGGAAGGAGCAAAATATTGGGGTTTTGGGCAGGACAAGCCGAGTTTGGGCCACAGGGATGGAGCTTTCCGGGTGCTGGAGCCACTTTTAACTCTGCAGGGACACGACCCAGAATAGCTGGGATAACGTCTCCGGGGGGTCTATTCCGGGATGGAGCCACTCCTGGTCTGGGCATGGTGGGGCAGCAGCTCAGGAATAGCCTCGGCCGGCCAGGGCAGCCCTGGTGTGCTGGAGACAGCCACCAGCATCTTCCCTGCTTGTATTTGTCCAGCATTCCTCAGGGAGGGCCAGGGAGAGGGACCAGCTTTCCATCTGATTTCATTCGCTTAGAATTTCCTCTGATGATTCCATTTTTTTTTTTCTCTAATTCCACCTTTTTTTTTTTTTTTCCTTGGAGCAGCTGGAAAAAATAATGTTTTGGTTGCCTTGGAAACACGCTCCTAAACTTTTGGTAGATCCAAGACATGCCTGGAGTTCCAGAACGGCCAGTCAGGGTGGTGGGGGCTCGCCCGACCTTCCCAAAAGTGGCAGGAGCTGCTCTCCAGTGGCTCTGGACACACGTGGCCCTGACCTACCCTCTGTCCCGACCCCTGTTTACTCGGCAAATACAACGTTGCTTCCAAATTCCTGCGACATGCCATGGGATCTCGAGGCTGGGTAGGGTTACTTCATGCTGGACCCCGTGCAAGAGGGAAAAAAAAAAAAAATAACAGGATCGCGCTTTAAGGCTGTAAAAATGCGGGTGGGAATATTTTCCAGCCTGTGTCATTTTCCATCCAGGCCAAAATTCACATTCTGCTTTTCTCTGTTTGTGTTTTTCTCCCAGAAACTTGGGAATTATTTTTTTTTTCCCTGTTCTCCAGCTTTCTCGAATGAAAAATTACGAAATTCAAGGAAAGTGATTCTCCCCCCCAAAACTTTGTACATATACAATTTCAAGTGTTGGGAGTTAAAATTTTCCTTTGGCCTGAAATGTTTTCCCAAAAATTCGGTATTTCTGGGAAAGTGGGATATGGGCCCCTTCTTTTTCATTAACCAAGACACATCATTAAATGCTTGTTTATTTGGAAGAGTTTTAGCTCCAGAGGAGGGGAGGAGAGGAAAGGAAAATCACAATGAAATGTTTCCCCTGCAGTGGGCAGAAAGGCCAAACATCCAATTTTTCCTGGAAGGAAGAAGACAAGTTTTTTTAATTTAAAAAAAGAAGAAAAAAAAGAAAAAAAAAAGAAACCAAGGCACTTCTGGATGGGAAAACACTTGAAATTGAAGCTCCACTTGAAATGGCCTGAGCAGCATTGGTGTGAGAGACCTGAGAAATGAGGGTGGGTGGGTTTTCCAGGGTTTCCCTGCCTGGAGCGATGGCTCCGGCCATCTCCGTCTCCTGCGGCTGGATGTCATTTCCCCGTCCAGCCGAGGAAGTGCTGAGAGCCTCGTGCCCTTCCCAAGGCCCTTGGCTTCCAAATGAGCTTCTAATGACCACGGTTTGTCTCCATCCAGTTAATTAATCCCTGGTTCCCTGCAGATACCCGGCCAGAGCGTGTTGCAGCACCCGTGGTGGGATGTGGCCCATCACCCCAGGGACTTTCCCGTGGTTCCATGCTGGATCCAGCCCTGTGTGTCAGGACCTGCCACAAACCCCTAAACCGTTCCTGCTGCAGCCAAACTCAGCAAGCAACCAAAAAAGCCCCCCATCAGCTCCAGCAGGATGATCCTTTCCTTTCCTTTCTTTTCCTTTCCTTTCCTTTCCTTTCCTTTCCTTTCCTTTCCTTTCCTTTCCTTTCCTTTCCTTTCCTTTCCTTTCCTTTCCTGCAATGCCTGCAGCCTGCACGGGCTGGTTGTTCAGGCTGTTCCCGTGTCCCTCTCAGCTCCCCGCTGCCCTCACCGTTCCTGACACACCTTCCAGCTCGTGGGAGGAGCACAGGTGACATCCCACGCCCCTGCCCCAGGTGTCCGTGTGAGCTGCACCCACCGGAGCACCCGCAGTGCCTTCAGCATCCTCACCAGCCCCAGCATCCCCAGCACCTCGGTGATCCCCAGAACCGCAAGGATCCCCAGCATCCTCGAGCATCCCAAATGTCCTCGAGCATCCCAGCACCTCCAGAATCTCCAGTGCTTTCAGCATTACTCAACATCCCCAGCATCTCAATGATCCCCAGAACCACAAGGATCCCCAGCATCCTTGAGCATCCCAAATATCTTCAAGCATCCTCAGCACGTCCAACATCCCCAGCATCCATGAGTATCCCCGGCACCTCCAGAATCCCAGTGCCTTCAGCATCCCCATCCTCCTCCAACATCCCCAGCACCTCCAATATCCCCATCTTCCTCCACATCCCCAGCTCCTCAAGCATCCCCAGAACTACAAGGATCCCCAGTATCCTTGAGCATCCCAAATGTCCTCGAGCATCCTCCAAAATCCCAGTGCCTTCAGCATCCCCATCCTCCTCCAGCATCCCCAGCACCTCAGTGATCCCCAGAACTGCAAGGATCCCCAGCATCCTTGAGCATCCCAAACATCCCCGAGCATCCTTAGCACCTCCAGCATCCCCAGCATCCATGAGCATCCCCAGCACCCCCAGCACCCCAAACATCCTCGAGCATCCCAGAGCATCCCCAGCAGCTCCAGAATCCTCGGTGCCTTCAGCATCCCCATCCTCCTCCAACATTTCCAGCACTTTCAGAGTCCCCCAGCACCTCCAACATCCCCGAGCATTCCCAGCACCTCCAGAATCCCAGTGCCTTCAGCATCCCCATCCTCTTCCAACATCCCCAGCTCCTCCAACATCCCCAGCTCCTCCAACATTCCCAGCTCCTCCAACATCCTCAGCACCTCCAACATTCCCAGCTCCTCCAACATCCCCAGCACCTCCAACATTCCCAGCTCCTCCAACATCCCCAGCACCTCCAACATTCCCAGCTCCTCCAACATTCCCAGCTCCTCCAGCATCCCCAGCCTCCTCTGGCATCCCTAACGCCTCCTTGAGCATCCCCAGCTCCTCATCCAGGGGAGGAGATGGGCAAGGTGCCCGGCAGGCCGGCTCCTGCCCACCGCTGCCGTGCCAGAGCTGCTCCATCGCCAGGCTCAGCCCCGAATTCCCTCGCTGCCGGCCACGGGGAGCAGCGGGAGCAGCCACCGGAGCACGGCCGGGGGCTGGGTGCGAGCAGAGGCAGCCAGGGAGCTCATCCGCCTGGTTTTTCAAGGTCACAGAGGTGGTGGGAAGGAAAGAAAAGAGAGCGAGGAGAAAAAAAAAAAAAATTTGACTCAGAAACCGCAGGGAATTTTTTGCCTTTTTAGAATACTGGGAAGAGAAAAAATAGCCGCAGTTATTCGAAGCATGCAGGATAATAACAGGCTGTTTACTGTTTGCAGGCAGGGATGGCAGGCAGGCAGCACAGCGCAGGGCACAGGAATGAGGAATTCGCCGCGCTCGCACCGCGGCTCCGAGCGCTTCTGCTGAGCCCAGCAAAGCCCGGGCGCGGATCCTGCCTGGGACAGCAGGAGCTGGGCAGCCCCACCGCCACACCTGGACAGTCGCCACTCTCCCAAGGGTCCTGGAGGAAGGGTTCCAGGAGGGGCTGGGACTGGCGAGCGTGGGGAGGGAGCTCCCAAGGTGCAAGGTGGGGTGGATGGAGCATCCCGGAGGGTGTCAACCCCTAAATAACAACCCCATCCTGCCATCCCATCCCAGGGATGCTCAGCGGGCACCTCCAGCCACCCTCTCTCAGGGGCATGGGACGCCAGGACCGAGGACACCGGGGTGCAGAGGTGGAAGACACAGGGTTGCAGGGTCATGGGAACGCAAAAATCGAGCCACGCTGGTGTTCTGCAGGGAGGGGACACCTTGGGGTGGCTCGTTCTGCCATGGAATGCGAAGCCCGATGAAAGGAATTCGGGAAGGGAGCATTGACCCTCCGGCAGAAAAAAAGCCCGAGGGGCACCCCCCCTACAAGGTCTGGACGCGGAGAGGAGCCTGGAGGCTCGGGGGAGCTCCGGGAAAGGGGTGGGATGAGAGAGGGAGGGAGGGGGAAGGGAAGGGCTCAGCAGGACCAGCGGGGAGAGCTTCATTCCTGCCGGTCCGACGAGCAAGCCGGGACTTGAGGCGAGGAGAGCAAGCAGCCGCTCTGCCTGACTGGTTTGCTGGGAAGCGGCTGCAGGGCTGGCCCGCAGCCTCGCCAGGCTTCCCCCACCAGGATCGGGATTATTTGGAAGGGGAGGGGGTGAAATCCCCTTTTCCCTAAATTCTGGTGAGGATTTTTGGGGTTTTTAAGCAGTTTCCCATACAAAGGAGGGTGAGGTGAGCTTGTCCTTCCCCATTCAGCTCCAGCATTCAGCGAGTGGGAAAGGAGCAGGGATGCACGAGGGGAGAATGAGGAGGAAGCAGGGCCCACCAAGGACCTGCCAAAGTCCAAGGATGCTCCAGGGACTGAGTTCCAACATTCTCCAAAGAAAAACGAGAAAAGCAGGAACTGAAGCTGCAGAGGGGCTGCTGTGGTGTGGCACCAAGGGGATGAGGTGATCCTGGCTGGGAATGGGGCTTGGTGCACGGCCAGAGAGCCCCAAGGAGATCCTTGGCCTTGTCCCAGCCCTCTGTGACCACAGAGGGACCAGAACCGCCCAGACAGCCCTGGAGCAGCCGAGCCACCTCCCTGTCACCCACAGGAGCTGCTGTCCCGGGACAGCGCATCCCACCCAAAGCCACCGAGGTGACACTGGTGGCACGTGGAGCAGAGCAGAGCCTGCTGGCCCTTTCCATCTCTCCAGGGATGTGCAGCCCACGGGAGGAGTTTCATCCAGGTGCCAGCCCAGGGACTGCAGGGAACGAGAACAGAGGGATGCAGGGCTCAGGGACACCTGGGAATGCAGGGAATGAGAACACGGGGATGCAGGGACACCGGGATGCAGGGCTCAGGGACACCTGGGAATGCAGGGAATGAGAACATGGGGATGCAGGGGTTGAGGATGCAGGGATGCAGGGCTCAGGGAATGCAGGGAACGAGAGCACAGGGATGCAGGATAACAGGGATGCAGAGACCGAGGACACAGGGATGCAGGGATACAGGGACACAGGGATGCAGAGACCCAGAAACAGGAGGACACAGGAATGCAGGGACACNGCAGAGACCGAGGGACACAGGGATACAGGGATACAGGGATGCAGAATGCAGAGACCCAGAAACAGGAGGACACAGGAATGCAGGGACACAAGGATGCAAGGATCAAGGACATGGATATCACAGGCACAGGGATGGCAGCAGGAGGTTTGGCTCCCACCTGGTATTTCAGCCGTGCCACAGTGACAGGGACATGGGACAAAGGACAGACATGGGATAAAGGACAGACATGGGACAAAGGACAGCGGGTCCAGGCAATGCCGAGAGTGAATTCCAGGGAGTGGGAAGGGCGGACGGAAATGCCTGTAAGGACAGAGTGACAGGGCAGGTGATAACACACCCCCACAGCAGCCTCCACCGCCGAGGTGTGCAGCTCCTTCGGGACGTGGCTCTGGCTGCACAGCATCCCCACCAAAGCACGGAGCTCCTCGGGAAGTGTGGCAGGAGGAGCTGGGACCTGCTGGATTTAGGAATCCTCTCCCTACGGCCCAATTCCTGTATCCACACATGGGTTTTGCTCTTTTTTCTGACGGCCAGAGCCTGGAAGCCCTGGCGGTGAGGATCAGTGGGCAAAGCTCTCAACAGGAGCCCATTCCCTGAATCCCTGGTCCTGGAAATCTCCCTGCAAACAGCCAGACCTGCAGCCAGGCCACTCTGCACCCGGATTCGGGTAAATGGAGCGTGGGGCGTGAGAGCTGCGGAATGCCAGGAATGCTGCCGGCCTTCCCGGGCTCTGGAGCGGCAGGAGCTGGGGGAGGCAGGGCAGGTACGGCCCTGGCTGGCGGCCGCCAGGTTCCCCCGGACACATTCCCGACCTCAGCAGTTCCCTGTGAGCTTCCCACCCTGCTCTTCCCACCTCTGGCCCCGTTTCAGGCTCTTCTTCAGCCTCCTGCACGGGCAGAGCTGGTTTTCCTGCCTGCAGCACCCAGGAGAAGCCATGGGTGTGAGGAGGATCCCAGCTCTGAGCTTCCCATTGCTCCAAGTCTCCCTAACCTGCTCCTCAGGGATGGAGACCTGTCCCACAGCCCCAAAATTTCATTTTTTAGCCACATTCCTTCCAGATTCCTGAGTGGGAAGGGTGGGGCTGAGCTGGGGTTCAGCACTGTTGTCCCACCAGTGATCCTCAGTGGAGTCCTAAGGCATCAAGCCCAGGGAAGGGATGGAATCACCCTCCTTGGAAATGCTGAAAAACGCGCAGATGTGGCACTGGGGACGTGGTTTTGGGGTGGCTTTGGCAGCGCTGAGTTAACAGTCGGATTGATGATCTCAAAGTGCTTTTCCAACCCAAACAATTCCGTGATTCCGTGATTCCAGGGAGGAGCTGGCAGCAAAACTGGTTTCTGATGCCGTTGTTCCTCATAATCCCAGCTAAACCCCACAGCAGAGCACAAGAGCTCCCAGGAACAGCGGGATAACCAAGGTGAGATGCCAGGGGTGGCACGAAGGGAACAGCTCAGCCTGGCTGGAGGTGGCAGAGTCCCCAGGGATGTTCCCTGGGAAGGATTAACGCCACAGTTCCTGGAAAATAAAAATCCAGCACTTGGAAAACTTCTGGTCTTCGGGAAGATCGAGGAGCCAGGGGGAGCGGGAAGGGCTTGGCTGACAAGCCAAGGAGAGCTTGGGGACCAGGATCCCACGAGGATGCAGTTATGGGGTGCAGAGATCAGGGACACCAGGGTGCAGGGATCGAGGACACCGGGGTCCAGGGCCATGAGGATGCAGGAACCGAGAACAGAGGGATGCCGGGATGCCAGAGCAGGAAGGAAACTGCATCGACACTTTTCGGGAATTCCATCCTTTTCTCCCATGAAGGTGGGGAAGATGGGATCTCAAAGGGATTTTGGGGAATGCAGAAATCCTGTTGAGTGTTTTTCCCTCTCTCATGCAGCTTCACCCCAAATCCCAGCCCGGGGGTGCTGGGAAGGACACGTGAACCAGGGATCAGCATTCCCAGACCCTCTTCCCCCGGCGGCACCTCCATCTCTCCCCCTCGCACGGTCAAAAAAAGAGAATCCGTGGATCAATATTTGGGTTTTTTTATTAAAATATTGTTATACCAAGTGGAATGCTACAGCAATCTCGGTATAGGGCGGCGTAACGAAACAGCCAGGTTTACGTTTAAATACTTAAAGATAACTTAAAACGCACAAACGAGAACTCGTCGTCTTTGGCAGGAAAAAAAAATAGTTCACAGCACGAAAAAAATACTTAAAAAGAAATACCAATATTAATATAAAATATATTAAGTCATGGGGATTGGGGTTTGTTTTTTTTCCTCTTTCATAATTTTTTGTTTCTTGTCCATTTTGTAAACAATGCGCGAGAACCGAAGGCATTTTTTACGTGTCCGGGGGAGAGAGAAAAATAAAAAATGCAGTTGGCCAGCAAATGCACACGTTGAAAGGGGGAAGAAATAAAGAAAAATAGATATATTTACACGAAGGGCAGGGATGGGCAGCTCCGAGGAGCGGGACGGGGGCGCTGGCTGCGGGCAGAATCCAGCTGCCGGTAGCCGGGGGATGCGCCAGGAGAGGGGCGGCACATCCCGGCGCCTCCATCGGCTCCTCGGAGCTTCACCTCCGCTCTTCCTCCACTTCCATCCCCTCCACTGTCACTTCTGTTTCGCTGGCACCCCACCCGTGATGAGAACCCAGGGGCAGGACACGGGTGATGGGAGTTCGGTGCTCGGCTCGGCCACGTGGATCCCTCCCGGCTCTGCCCTCGTGCGGAGGCTTCGGCTGGTGGGGACAGTTCGGGCGATCAGAGAGGGATTTCCCAGTCGGAAGCCGAGCTCCCGGCTGGGTGTGGACGGCCAGGACCCAGAGGTGGGAGCTGGGATGGGGATGGAGCCGGGATGGGGTGAAGCCACCGCGGGGTCCCCGGGCTCCAGCGCGCCCCGCGCAGCCGGGGACCCGTGTGGGCACCGAGGGGGACAGGGACGCTCCCACAGCCTGGAGCCGCTGCCCAGACCGGCCGAGGGGACACCGCTGAGCTCCCGGCTCGGTCGCTCCTTCCCAGAGGCTTCTCCATCCCGGCGGGCTGGCAGGAAGAGTGGAGGGGCCCCCATGCAGCCCTGGGTGACTTAGATCAGGATCTCCACCATGTCAGACAGGTCCGGGGCTCTGGCAGCGGCCAAGCTCTCTGCAGAGAAAGAAGGGATTTGTAGGGATTCGCAGGGATCCAAACCCACCCAACTCCACTGGGGCCTTAAAAAATCCCTGATGTTTGTGCAAAGCCCGTCCCAGGGGTGCTAAACCCACGCGCTGGGGCACCCCAACTCCCCGCCCCGTGGCACCCGCAGGGACTCACCCAGCACAGCGGTGCCCTCGCCCTGCCCGCTGCTCCCGGCCACGCCATCTGTCTGCGTGCTGCCGTCCTTGCTGCCGTGCTTGGAGTGCGATGGCAAGGGAAGGGCAGGGGACGCTGCTGTCCCCTCAGCGCTGGCTTTGCCTGCTGGAGGAGGCTCCGTTAGGGATTCAAGGCAAGGGATTCAAGTTTTCAAGGCCTTGAAACAACCTGGTCTAGTGGAAGGGGTCCCTGCCCATGGCAGGGGGTGGAACCAGAGGAGCTCAAAGGTCCCTTCCAACCCAAACCATTCTGGGATCCTGGCTGGTCCTGGAGGAATTCCTCTTCCCCAAGCTCTCCAACTCCAAAACCACAGGGGAAAATCAGGTTCCCACCGCCACGCGAAGGTAGGGAGCAGGCAGGTGTCCCTCTTTACCTGTGCTGCCACGGGAGCTGCCCTCGGATGACCGGTCACTCTGGCCAGCCCCCGGCCAGCTCGGGGCGGCGGAGGCGGCGAAGATGGAGGGCACGGATTTGGCCGGCCGCAGGGAGCCCTGAAGGGCCTTGCTGGGGTCCCTCCGCGAGCGCTGCTGCAGGACCTTGATGACAGCATCCTTCTCCAGGATCTGGGCGTGAAGGGCTTTTAACCTGGCGAGGAGGATGGGCAGAAGTTGGGAGAGGAGCTGGACAGGCAGAGGAGGATCCAGGCACCGCCCAACCAGACCACAGACAAAGCTCGGTGGGGGCAAAACGCCTCTGGCAAGGTGGCACTACCTGTTCTCCATCTCCTGGTGCTTGTGGCTGGCCAGGAGCAGGTCCTCGTTGAAGCTGCTGTTGGGGGAGTGCCGCGGCGAGTGGCTGATGAGGGTGGTGTCGCGCTGGGCGGCCGCCGTGGCCGCGGCGTCCATGGCGAACTGGCGCATGGTGCACTCCTCCAGGTACTTCTGCTCCCACTTGGTCATGTCGGCCTCCAGTGCCAGGATCTTCTCCTCCTTCTCCCTCAGCTGCTCCGACAGCGTGTGGGCGCTCAGCTCCGGCGTCCCCGCGCCCGCGGCGCCCGCCTGCCTCTGCAGCAGCCCAGACAAAGCCCCGGTGAGGATGAGGAGGTGCCGGGAGGGTGTGGAACCCACCACGCCTCGCCAGATCCATCAGCACCCACCTGCTGAGCCCGCAGCATCTTCAGCTCCTGCTCCAGGCGGGTGCGGAGCCGCAGCTCCAGCTGCTCCCGCTTCTCGCAGGCGGCCTGGAGCTGCCCCAGGGCTGCCTGCAGCCGCTCCACCTTCTCCACGTAGGCTCGCTTCTTGCGCAGCTCGGCCTCCGCCTTGGCCGCCCGCGCCTGGGCACTGCCCAGCGCCTGCTCCAGCAGCTCTGCCCGCCGCCGCTGGTCCTCGTTGGCGCTGCGCAGCAGGGACACCTCCCGCTCCAGCTTCTCCTTCTCCTGCTGGTGCTCGTAGCCTGCAAGAGGACCCCACAGATCTCAGACTTTTGGCTTCCCTACACGAAGCCCTGCAGGGATTCTTTGCTCCCCGACATCTGGCCATGCCACCCCTTTCTCCAGATCTTCTATCAGGTGGGGGTCAGGGGCATTCCAGCCGCTTGGGCAGGTGGCCGAAAGCCTCCACGTGCCACATTCCAGCCTAAATTTTAGCTCGGGAAAGGTGAAACCTGACTGGTGTGAATCCAGCCACCTTGGGGAAGGGGATGCAATTCCTCCTACAAACACCGACGCCGCGTCTCTCTGCTAAAATTTAGATACATTTTCCCGAAAAAAAAAAGCCCGGGCTGGCACGGCTGCGAAGCGCAGGAGGGAGGAAGGAGGGAACGGCGGGGCTGGCGTGGGGCGGGAGTGCGGGCTCGGTGCTGGAAGAGCCGGCGCTGCGGCAGGAATGCGGGGAATGCGGGTCACGCCGCCGGCCGGCCGCCGGGATTAATGGCTCGAGTCCAGCGCCAAGAGCTGCTCCGTCCTCCCTGGGGAAGGGCGAGAGCTGCCGCCCGACACCCGCCTCCTCCTCCTCCTCCTCCTCCAGCCGAGCAGGATGGGCGTCCCCCGGGACTCACTCTGTGCCAGCAGTTTGGCCACGCTGCCCTGGTTGCTCTCCTGGCTTTCCTGGGTCCGGCTGGCCAGCTGCTTGTTCGCCGACTCCAACCGCTCTGGTCCAAAACAATGAAACCCAATTCAGATTTAAATACAAGATTTTGGCTGGAGGAAGCGGGAAAAGCCTGGTTTCCCACGGAAACAGCCGGGGGACACAACGCTTCCACAGGGATGGGGACACAGAGGGTCCCTCACCTTTCAGGTCGCGGTTGAAATCCTGGAGCCGTCGCATCTCGCAGTCTCTCTTGTTCCTCATGGCTTTCTCCAAGGCTTCCCGCTTGGAAGACGCCTTGACGAGGTTTTCGTAATCCTCCGAGATGCGCTGGATCTCGCTCTCCAGCTGGGGTGGAGGAAGGGACAGGCCAGAGTTAGATATTCATGGAATGAGGAAAGGAAAAGGGAGACGCCGGCCAAAGCTCAGCCGGGGTGCTCAGCCCAACGGGAGCTACCAGAGGAGCTCAGTGCACCCCAAACTGACCCCCAGCACACGTTCTGGGGGGGGAAAACTGATTTTTTTCTTTTTTCTTATGGAAGATTCTCTCCACAAGTTTTGGCTCTGCCACAGCCCGACCACGGGGAACAGCCGCCCCTTGTACCCAGCCACACAAAGGGCTTTCTGTGGCGGCTGGGCTGGGGGACAGGCGGAGGGAGAGGGTCACTGGAGAATGGGCTCCTTCTCCCCAGGCCCGGCTGCCGTGCTGCAGCTGCTCCGAGGGGAGCGAGCCGCCGGAGGGAGGAGAAGGGATTAAATCGCCAAAGGGGGTGAATTTTCGCAGCAGCTGGTCGAGCATCGCCCCGGCCGGGCAGGGGGGACACGGGGCTGCCGCCGCTCCCTCACCTTGTGGATGCGGCTCGCCTTCTCGGCGCAGCTCTCCAGCTCCCGCCGCAGCTTCTCGCTCTCCCGCTGGAGCCGCTCGTTCTCCCGCAGGACGGCGTCCGCCCGGGCCAGGCGGCTGCCGGCCGACACAGCCTGGGCGCTGACCAGCGCCTCCACGCCGGCCGGACCCAGCGCGCCCGGACACAGCGGCAGGAAGGCGGCCGGCACCGGGGTGGGCAGCACCCTGCAGGGAGGAGGAGAGGGCGTCGAGGTTTGGCAGGGTGGGAGAGCCGGCTGCAACCCCAGCATCCCACCCGGCACCTGCTGCGGCCTCCGCGTCACCTCACGGGAGGAGGGAGGTGCTGGGATTCGCCTATCCTGCTTTTTTGAGCTGGGAAGCGCTTGCTGTCTAACCACAAATCCTGTCTTGTAGGGACGCCTTGACCTGACCCCTCCAGGAGCTGCCCAGTGCGGCTGGATGGGCTCCCAAGCCCCCAGGCTCCTCTCTTCCCGGGAATGCTGCAGGCAGCCTGGCAGTGCTACCCATTTTCCTTATTTCCTGGGCAAAGCCAGGACTCCCAGCACAGATCCTCACTGCCAAACCATGGATATTTCCATATTCAGAGGGGCCAGGCCAGCCTGACCGCCCCTCATGCCACCGCTCCAGCATCCCACCTCAACATCCCGCCTGGAATACCCCGAGCTGTGCGCGGCCCGGCCCCGCTGCGCTCCCCCGCGGGCCGCCCGCCAAGGGCCTGCATTCCTGCGGGATGATATAGGAGCAAGGAAGAATAAATACATCTTCCTCGCAGCTCCCCTTCCCCTCTTTGTTCCCTGGAAGGAGAAGGTTTTCCTGCTGGAGATGCTATCGCTCTCTCTGCCTGGATGGATCAGCAGGGCTGGGAGCAGCGTGTCCTCCCATCGAGCCAATAATTCCCTTCTTCCCATCGTTTTCCACACTGGAAGAGGTTGTTTCCAGTCCTCTGCAAACTCCAGGCAATGCCCAGACCCCCAGATGTCCATCTCACAGTCAGCCTGGGGCTCTGCCAGAGGCATTGAGCTGCCAGAGGGACCACAGAGCACCTGGCACTGGCCCAGGCTCTGCTCGGCAGCAATTCCACGTTACACGGACATTCCCAGCTCAGCACCATGGGATGAGTTTCCATGGAGCAGGGAGCGTGTTTTTCCTCCACTCTGCCCTATAACTATTCCACATTTAGATGTTTCCAGCTCCTAAATCACCCCCTAAGTTACCCCCAAATTCCTCCCGGGGAGGAAGCAGGGTCTGCTGAGGGAATGGGATTTTCATCACTGGTTGGAAAAGCCGGGCCATGCTGGGGGAACTGGGGCCAGGAGCAGAGTGGGGCCAGCAGCAGAGTGGGGCCAGCAGCAGAGTGGGGGGCTCCCAGCAGACCCCCACAGCCTGAGCCAGCCAGGACGGGAGCAGCTGCTCTGGGCCCCCCGCTGCCCTTCACATCCTGCAAGTTCTAAGCATCCATGCTGGCCATTCCTGGCAGGCATCCAAAGGCACAGCCCGGGCGCTCTGATCCAATCCTTTACCTGATCTCAGGATGCTGAAATCCAGGCCCTTCCCGGGAGCAGGGTCGGGGCTCGGCCAGGTACGCGTCCTGGGCGGGGATGACGTAGGGATACTCCGGGGGCGGTCCCCGCGGCTCGGTGCCCTCGGGCTGCTGCCCGCGCAGGGGGACGAGCTGCCGGGAGAGCTGCGGGAAGCTGTGGGAAGCGCTGATGGGGCTCTGCGCCTTGGCCCCGTTCCTCTCCAGCGACATCCGCATGAGCCGCTCGCTCAGCGACCGCACGTGGCCGTGCTTCAGGTCCTTCAGCGCCTCGTCGGGGCGCCGGGCCCCGCCGTTCTCCGCCCGCATCCCCGCGGCCGCCGCGCCGCGCTGCGAGGGCCAGGAACTGCGAGTGCGCCTTGGCCTCCTCGTAGGTGGGCAGCTCCTCGCCCTTGGGCGGGCACAGCCGGTAGACGCTGTTCTCCAGGTAGACGTGGTCCGAGTGGTGCTCCTGGCCCTGCGGCTCCTGCCGCGTGGATTGCTGCACCATCTGGCTCTCCTCGGGGCTGAGGCTCTCCAGGGAGGAGCGGGGGCTCCCGGCGCCGCCGCCGCCGCCGCCGCCGCGCAGGGCTTGCTGCTGGATGGCCAGCAGAGTGCGGTTCTCCGTGAGGTTCCCATAGCGCAGCTGCTCCTGGATCAGCCGGTGCAGGACCGTCCCGTTCGAGTCCTCCGCCGTCCTCATGTCCGTCCGTGCCGCCGGCAGAGCCACTTTTCCACCCGAGAAGGGCGTCCCGGGGGAGCTCAGCAGCGAGCGGCCACGCCGAGACACCTGCGGGAGGGAAGAACGGGGTTGTTGGGAAGCGGCAGGGACGGGACGCGGCGCGGATCCTGACGGACGCGGGGTTGTTTGCCAGGAATGCGGCCGGGACGTGCCGGGTGGCGGGGAGCCCGTGGCGGCAGCGGGGTGGCCGAGCCCCGGCACTCCCGGGGCCGGGGCCGCACCGGGAGCTGGGGAGGGCTCGGGGACCGAACTGGCTCCGGAGCTGGCGCCCCGCGACCCGGGAATGGCCCGGGAATGGGGGATAAAGCGGCCCCAGGGAGCCGGGCACAGGGACATGGGAAGGACCCTCCATGCCCGGACACGGAGGTCCTGGACCTGCCGGGGTGTCCCTGTCCCGGGGAGCGTCCTGGGATTTTTCGGGGGTGCTGTGGGGGTGTTCCGGTCCCGGCTGGGAAGGTTCCCAGTCCATGGGGGTGGATCCGGCATGGGAGAGGGTCTTTTCCCCGGGAAGGTCCAGGTGCCGGAGAGGGGCGCGTCCCAGTCCCAGGGAGAAAGGTCCCGATCCCAGGGGCGTCCTTTTCCCGTGCACGGATCCCAGTCCCGGTTGGGGGCTTCCCTGGGCCGGGAGGTTTCGATCCCGGTTGAAGAGACCCAGTCCCGGCCCGGAGGATCTCGGTCCAGGGGGGTCCCGGTCGCGGGGTTGCTGGTCCGGGTGAGTCCCGGTGCCGAGGGAGCTCTCGATCCCTGCTAGGGGCTCCCGGTGCCGGGGGGGCGTCCCTTCCCGAGGGGCATCCCCGTGCCGGTCAGGGGTCCCGATCCCGGTCGGGGGGTTCCCAATGCCAGGGGGTTCCCAGTGCCGGGGGGGTCCCAGTGTCGGGACATTCCCGGTGTCGGGAATACCGGTCGGGAGGTTCCCGGTGCCGGTCGGGGGGCTCCCGGGGCCGGGGGATTGCCGGTGCCGGGGGGGTCCCGGTGCCGGTCGGGGGTCCGGGCGGCAGAACTCACCGGGGCATGGCGGAGCGGAGCGGTGCTGCGGCGGTTCTGGGCGTCCCGGGGCCGCGGGGGCCGGGCCGGGCTCTGCTATGCCCGGAATGTGGGGCCGGTCCCGCCCCGCTCCGCCCCGGGGCCGCC
>VYZT01039107.1:29988-52348 GCA_013400735.1 Pomatostomus ruficeps
GCACCCCCAGCCCCAAAGCAGTGAAACACCAGCCCTGTCTCGTCCCTGGGGGGACACTGAGCACCCCCAGCCCCAAAGCAGTGAAACACCAGCCCTGGTTCATCTCTGGGGGGACACTGAGCACCCCCAGCCCCAAAGCAGTGAAACACCAGCCCTGTCTCGGCCCGGGGGGGACACTGAGCACCCCCAGCCCCAAAGCAGTGAAACACCAGCCCTGGTTCATCTCTGGGGGGACGCTGAGCACCCCCAGCCCCAAAGCAGTGAAACACCAGCCCCAGCTCGGCCCCGGGCGCCCCAGGCTGTCAGGCAGAGTCCAGAGGCCCAAGACGGCAGATGGCCACAGGGGAGGTGGCGGGGAGAGGCAGGTGCAGGGGAAAATTGCTTATTAGCTCCGGGACATTAAGCTCCCATTCTTTTGAGGGAACTCGGCATCTTCCGACTGGCATGGAGCCGGGAGGCTGAGCTGGGGAGGGGGGCACGGGGGTCTCCAGCCTCCTCTCCTTGTTTTTCTGCTCCATCCCACTCCGGTATCACCCCTGGAGCGCTCAGCAGGCACACGGCTGCAGGCACAGCTCACTCCCTCTGGGTTATCTCCCAAAAAATGGGGGAAAAAGTAGATCTCCAATGTGTAGCAGGTACCAGACTCAAAGGCATGGAGAGAAAATGCACAGAGATGCAGTCGGTGCTTGGAGGAAGAGGAGCACCTGGAAGATGAAGAAACAGGTTTTCCAGGCCAGTTTTCCCAGTGACAGGACAAATCCTCATGGATGGGAGTTGGAATGTGGGAATTGGCACCAGCCCTGCAGCCCCAGAGAGGGTCTGGTTTTGAGAGGGGAGGAGATGAGAGCACAACACTGATCCCTGTGTCCCCAGGAACATCATCCCTGTGTCCCCGGGAACGTCATCCCTGTGTCCCCAGGCATGTGCAGGGCCTGGAAACACTGCCCCAGGCCCAGCAGCATGGGGAGGGATGGAGGGATGGATGGATGGATGGATGGATGGATGGATGGATGGATGGATGGATGGATGGATGGAGGGGTGGATGGATGGATGGAGGGATGGATGGATGGATGGAGGGATAGGTGGATGATGCCCCACTCCAACATGCCAAGCCCAGCAGCAGCAGCTCTGGAAGGACCCAGCTGTGGCTCTGGCTGCTCTCTCCCAGGTGGATGGGGCTCCCACCCCAAGCTCCCCCAGCTCCCCCAGCAGCCAGGGCTCCTCTCCTGGCTCATCCCCCTCCGGCCTTATCTGTGCCTGCGTCATCTCATTTCCCTTCCTATCTCAACGCCGCTCTATTTCTGGCAGCAGGAAACCCCTCCTGGGCTGATAACACCCCTCTGGAAAGTGATCTGAAGAGTTTCCTCTCTTTTTCTAACGCTGGAGGTAAGAAAAGCCTCAACCTTTTCGTTTTCCCCAGGAGAAGGTGGAACAGCAGCTGCACCTGAGGGCAGTGGTGGGGACGGACCCTGTGCCCAGCTGGAGCATCCTGAGGACGGGGCAGGGACTCGGGGACCCGGCTGGAGCCAGGGAGGTGCAGGTGCCGTGTCGCAGGCTCGGCGGGGTGACACACGGCTCCGCAATGCCAAACCCTCCCACTGACCTCAGCCCAGCCTTATCGCCGAGGCGTTGGAGCGGGCGAGCAGAGCCAAGAAAATACTCGCGGGGTGAGATCACCTCGGCTGTCTTCGGGCTCCCGAAACGCCTCAGCCGTGCTGAGCCTGGGAAACTGGGGCATTGTGGGCAGAGGAAGGTGCCTGGGATGGAGAGGGGGTGTGCAGCCTCAGCACGTCTCCTGGGTGGCGGTGACAGCGGTGACAGTGGTGACAGCGTCCCGTGACCAGGCTGAACCCCAGCCCCACCCCTGCTCCCAGCATCCCAGCCAGAGGGATCCTCTCCTCCTGCAGACACCCCCAGAATCTGCCAGGCCTGAGGCCAACTCGTTTTCCCTGTCCCCTCTCTGAAATCTGCATCATTTTGGGGCGTCCCAGGTCTGATCCCCCCGGGAATGTGTGGCCTGGGGTGCTGCTGTGAATTCCATTCCCAAAATTCCCACTCCTCAGTGTGAGTGGGGAGGGCACGGGTGGGACTGGGATGCTCCGGGTTGTGCCCAATCCCCTCACCGCTGCTGCTGCTTCGTGAGCTGGTGACCAACACGGCTCCTCCTCAGCAGAGGAAGGAGCGGAAAGATCCCTCTCCATCCAGGGGGAAACCCAGGCAGCCTTGGCGGGGATGCAGCTGGAGCAGCGAGGGGACCAGGACTGAGCCCATGGTGGGGCAGCTGTCCCCAGGACATGAATCCAGCATTGTCCCATCGCTCTGGGGACAGCCAGTCCTCCGTGCCTCAGGTGTCTGTCCCGGAGCCCTGAGATTCCCCTTTTCCCAGGGGGATGCTGGATCTGCTCCAGGTGAAGACCACAGAGAGTTGGAGAGCTCCTGCTTCCCCCCACACCTTATCCTGGCTCCTCTCCTCTTCCATAGCTGATCCAGAGATCCCGTATCCATCACTCGGATAACCCAGGGCTCATCCCCACCCCCAGGAACTCCTGCCACAGTTCATCCCTCAAACACTTCACAAAGCCCCTTCCTAGGAATTTCGGGAGGGGAAAAGTGTGGCTGAAAGCAGGGCCAGGACCCTCCTCTTTCTCACCTTCCCTGCGTTTTAATCCCCCTGAGTAATTTCCATTCCTGGATGTTAAATTGTTCTTTTCTATTTTCCTTTATTTCCCCGTTTCCTGCAAGGGGCTCGTTCCTGACCTGCCAGCACCGGCGGGACCCAGTCCAGGGAACTGCTGAGGGGACAAAGGGGGAGCCCAGCAAGACCCCAGGAACTGCCAGCCGCGGGGGACACGGCTCCGCATTTCCATAGCAAAGCCCCTCACTGCTGTTTTGCCACCTTTGAGGAATTTTCTCTTTTCCCTGAGAAATTCCAAGTGCTGGGTGTGATTTCCTGCCCACCTGGCAGGGAACCCCTCATGGCTCTGGGAGAGAGGGGGGCTCCATCCGCTGCCCCAGAGCTCAGTGGGGATGTGGGGTGACACAGAGACACCGGGCAACTGTCACAGGCAGGTGGCCACCAGCAGCAGCTCCTCACTGGCCACGTTTGCCCCCTTGACTTTGGAGCACATCCAGGAGGATGGGTGGCTCCGTGCCCCATTCCCAGGGCTATGAGGGGGATCTGCACCCTAATTTGGAGCCACCACTTGCAAAAGGAGGGGGCAGAACCCAGAGGGGCAGGGGGACACCAGACACCCCAGTGGGGTGAAAATGAGCACCCACCTCTGGATCCCTGAGGAATTTCACATCTTCCTGGCTGCGAGGAAAACCCGACAGGGATGCAGCCAGGGCAAAATCAGCTCGGCCTTGTGTTCCCAAACACAGAATAAGTGAGAACTGTCCGTGCTGGAGGAGCAGCCCTGGCTGAGGAGAGGCTGAGGAAGGAGGAAAGGGCTGTCCTGACTTCTCCATGTGTCCTGAGTGCTCTGTGTGTCCCGAGTGCTCCTTTGCTCCTTCTTACCTGTCCCTCCTCCCCAGCTCAGCAGGGATGGACACACAGACCCTCCCTGGCTGCCTGCTCACAGTGCTGTGCTCCCGGAGCTCCTCATCCCGGCGCTGTCCCTGCCCTCCCACCAGCAATGGGGAAAAAAAAAAAAAGGGGGGGAAAAGGGGGAAGACCAGAACCTGAAAATCAAAGAATGGTTTGGGTTGGAAGGGAGCTTTTAATGTCCCCCAGTCCAATTCTCTGCCATGCCAGGGACACCTCCCACTGTCCCAGGTTGCTCCAAGCCCTGTCCAGCCTGGCCTGGGACACTTCCAGGGATCCAAGGGCAGCCACTCCTGTGCCGGTGTTTTAACACCCTCATTGTCAAAAGCCTCCTGCAGCATCTCCCAGTTTCCTTCGATTTGCCGAGTACTGAACCCTCCCATGGCAAGGTTCCACCAGGCTCCCACGCCAAAGGTCTCCTGGCTTACAGCAACGAGTCTGGGCCCTGCAGCCTGCAGCTCTGCCAGCTTTCTTCCCAAGCTGAGCCCCTCGTGGGGTCATGGGGACATGGGGACAGCCCCACATGTGCGCTGCACAGCACAGCACCAGCTCAGGATCCCACAGCCGGCTCCAAAGTCCGAACAGCAGGGGCTGCGTTAGTTGGGACAAAACAGAGCCCTTTGGCCAAGGTGCTGGAGCTGGTTCTGCTGTTCTGGAGTGAGAGCTGACCTGGAACCCCTGTGCTGTCAATGTCGCACTGTATGGACACAAACACACGTACCCGAACCAGGCCGAGGAGCCAAAAGAGGAGAGCCAAAAGAGAGAGCCAAAGAGAGAGCCAAAAGAGCCAAAGGAGCGTCCAAAAGGAGAGGGCAGAACCCTCCGACCTTTATTTATATGTTCTTAGAAATCACTGTGGATTGGAGGTAGAAATTACCACCCCTCAATCACACTGGTCAAAGGACAAATCCATCCCATGTCTCCGCCTAGGAGAATGGAATGAAAACAACAAGGACAGTTAGCAAAACCATGGCCATGTTTACAACAGCATGCGTGAGAAAGTACTACAGCAAAGAGAAACATTGAAAAACTGCAAAACTCAGGACAACACTGTGCCACATCCAGGAAGAGCCTGTGCCACCTGGAAGCCACCAACGGGAACATGGAGCAACCCAGGGACACCAACAAGGCGGCTCTTCCCAGCAGTGCCCCCTATCCCGTGTCCGCCTCCTGGAGAAACCTTTATCCATGCGTGGGGTGAACCTCCCTCTTCCTGGCCCAGCCAAGGTGGGAAGGTTTGGTTGGGACAAAATTCCTCCTTCCCGGCCCAGGTAGGAAAGTTTGGTTGGGACAAAGTTCCTCCTTCCCAACCCAACCAACTGGGAAGGTTTGGTTGGAACAGAGTTCCTCTTTCCCAGCCTAACCAAGGTGGGAAGGTTTGACTGGGACAAAATTCCTTCTTCCCAGTCCAGCCAAAGTGGGAAGGTTTGGTTGGGGCAAAATTTCTCCTTCTCAACCCAGCCAAGGTGGGAAGCTCTGACTGGGAGAAACTTCATCCTTCCCAACCCAGCCAACTGGGAAGGTTTGGTTGGGACAAAGTTCCTCCTTCCCAACCCAGCCAAGGTGGAAATGTTTGGTTGGGACTGAGTTCCTCCTTCCCAGCCCAGTTAAGGTGGGAATGTTCAGTTGGGATTGAGTTCTTCTTTCCCAACTTAACCAAGGTGGAAAGGTTTCATTGGGACAAAGTTCCTTCTTCCCAGCCCAGCCAAGGTAGGAAGGTTCGGCTGGGACAAAATTCCTCCTTCCTGGCCCAGGTAGGAAAGTTTGGTTGGGACAAAGTTCCTCATTCCCGGCCCAGCCAAGGTGGGAAGGTTTGGTTGGGATGAAGTTCCTCCTTGCCAGCTCAGCCATGGTGGGAAGGTTTGGTTGGACCAAATCTCCTCCTTCCCAGTCCAGCCAAGGTGGGAAGGTTTGGTTGGGACTGAGTTCCTCTTTCCCAACCCAGCCAACTGGGAAGGTTTGGTTGGACCAAATCTCCTCCTTCCCGGCCCAGCCAAGGTTTGGTGGCCACCGAGCGAGTCCCTCCAAGCAGAGCTGCGTGTTTGAGCCCGATGATACAATAGAAAATTCCTCCAAAGTCCCGGCCCTGCGGAGCATTTCCTTAGCTCTCTGGAATTTCCGTTCAGTCCTTCCTCTCCCAGGCTCTTACCGAAAACCGATGTCACTGCACGGCTCTGGAGAGCGGCCAGCTCCCGGGGTCCCCTCCCAGGTCTCCCACCGCCGCCGTGCCGGGGATTTGCGAGCGGCGAGCTCCTGGAGGGTGTCAGCTCCGTCGTGCCCCTTGATTAATCACCAAAGGCCACTCTGCCAATCAAGGAAAGATTTACAAGGCAGGCAGGAAGCCCTTGTTTTCACAGGAGTGCCTCAAACACACGCACACAGTAGGAAAAGCAAACATTCCAGGCATACCAAGGGATCCACGAGATAAAAATTCCCCAAACAGCCCAGATTAAGATACTTGGCTGCACATGGAAACACTAAAACCTGGACTCAAGGATTTAATTGTCTCATTTAGCGGAGGAACAACCTGAGCGGCCTGGGAACGGCCACCCCGGGGGGCAGGGACAGGGTCAGCGGCGCTGCCCTCCCTACAATAAAGGTCAGGGCTGGCCCCCACCCCTCTCCCGGCTCCATATGGTCGCCAGAGCCTCGTGGCGGAATTTAATGCGAGTTTCCCTTTGGAAAGGCTCGGCCCCGCTCTGGGTGAGCCAGGCAGGGTCTCTCTGGATCGACAGAGAGCCAGATCCCAGCCCAGGGGAGCAGAGAGAGCCTCAGCTCCGGCTCCAGTGTCGACATCCCCGGGCTCAGAGCGGGGTCATCGTGCTGTGCCCATCCCTGTCAGCTCCCATCCTTCCCTGGAGCCTCTGGAGAGAGGGGGAACACTCCCGTCCTCTCCAGCCCCATCTCCCAGCCCAGGAGAAGCCACAGCGCTGCTGTCTGACAGTGATATTTTGGTTTACACATTTCCCAGGGGCCAGGAGGGAACCGCTGTCCCTGGAAGTGTCCCAGGCCGGGCTGGAGGGGGCTCTGGGCAGCCTCTTCTGGGGGTGGTGTCCTGTCCGTGCAGGGTGAGAGAGTGAGAGGGCTCAGAAGTGTTTGTGAGCTGGAAATACCCTCGCTCTGAGAGGGCTGGGGCTGTGCAGAGGCTCCTTGCTCACTTTTCTGCAAACCACACCCCTGAGAGTGGAATCGGACCTCTTACGTGTGGTTTATCCCCTTCTGCTCCAAACCCAGCTGCCAGTGGCTCATCCCAGCTGGATGCTCTGCTTTGCACTCATGGATGGTTTCTGGAAGAGCAGTGGAGGAAATAAGGAAAAATAAGAAAATAAATCACCTGGTGAAGGTGAGGGTGAGAGTTAAAGGGAAGCCCGTGCTTGAAATCACAGAATCATGGAATGGCTCGGGTTGGAAGGGACCTTAAAGCCCATCCATTCCACCCCTGCCATGGCAGGGACACCTCCCACTGTTCCAGGCTGCTCCAAGCCCTGTCCAGCCTGGCCTTGGGCACTGCCAGGGATCCAGGGGCAGCCACAAGTTCCCCAGGTAGCCTGTTCCTGATCCCAAAGTGCAGCCCATGCTCAGGCACGAGTGGAGCTGCCTGCCCCAAAATCCCACCCCAGCCCGCTCCTGCAGCCCGAGCTTTCCCCGAGCTCCCCACGGCTGCGGGGATGCTCCGTGGGATACAGATGTGGGGTCGTGGCTTGCATGGTTGAGGGTTTGCGTCTCAGTACAGAATATTTTCAGAAGATGGTTTTGTCCCAGTAAACCCTGGCTTTAACATGGATGGCTCCAGCATTCCCCGAGCACTGCCAGGGCTGCTCTGAGCGTGCAGCCCTTTCCCAGAAGCCGACAGCTCCCCCTTCCAGGCCTTTTCCATGTGCTCTGAGGCTTCCAGCTTGGCAACTCCCATGTGAAGTCACAGGAGAAGCAATCCCGAGGGAGATGATCCCAGGGAGCAGAGGGCCCAGGGATCCAGCAGGATAAAGAATGGTGGAGCTGGGAGGAAGTGGTCGAGGATAATCCCTGGCTCACACTGAGGAGGGTGAGGGATAAACGCCCTGGAGCGTGGGGGCCACGGCTGTCACCGCCCCGGACACCGGGCAGGCTGGAGGGCTCTGTCTTCACACCAGGAGAATTCCCAAGGGCTCCCAGGTTCCCAGTGGAGATGCTTTTGGGCTCTTCCAGGAGACCTCTGGCATCAGGCTGCTCATCCTGGGCACCCACCACGGGCTCATCCTCTGGCTGGGAGGGCCTGCGAGTGGGAGCTGGGGAATGTTAGGGCAGGTGGAATTCCCATCCTGTCCTCAGAACGGGGCTGGGAGCTCTGCCCC
The DNA here is from genome assembly GCA_013400735.1 of Pomatostomus ruficeps. Taxonomy (NCBI): domain Eukaryota; kingdom Metazoa; phylum Chordata; class Aves; order Passeriformes; family Timaliidae; genus Pomatostomus; species Pomatostomus ruficeps. The sequence continues at coordinate 37,864 of VYZT01039107.1, forward strand.
GGCTGCCTCGGGTGCCCTCTGGCCCACCTGGCCTTCCTTTACTTTGTCTTCCCATTCCTCCCCACCTCATGCCTTTCTTTCCCTTGTTTTCCAGTCCCTTCCCTTGTTTTCCCTTGCCTTCGCTTCCCGCCCCTTGCTTTGCCTTCCCATCACTTCCTTTCCTTCCCTTCTTTTCCTTTACTTTCCCATCCCTGCCTTTGCTTTTCTTCCCCTTCCCTTCTTTTCCTTACCTTCCCATCCCTCACTTTCCGTTGTCTCCCTTTCCTTTCCTTTCCTTTCCTTTCCTTTCCTTTCCTTTCCTTTCCTTTCCTTTCCTTTCCTTTCCTTTCCTTTCCTTTCCTTTCCTTTCCTTTCCTTTCCTTCCCTTCCCTTCCCTTCCCTTCCCTTCCCTTTCCCCTCCCTTTCCTTTCCCCTCCCTTTCCTTTCCCCTTCCCTCTCCTCCTGGCATCCTGAATTCACATAAAATAAAAGGATTTAAATGACAGATTAAGCTTATTTTGCTTTATATTATAAAATCACATGTGTGTAAAACCCCCCATCATTTCCCAAATTATCCACTCAGTTGGAATGGCTTTGTTATCCCAATAATTTGAAGCACCGGGTACTGGAACCCCTCTGCTGTCACATGGAGGCTGCACCAAAGGTAGGGACACTTTGAGAAATGCATAAATAATGAGCTGTAATTAATATTTTTTTATTTAAATTCTCAGCTCTCCCTCTGAGGTCGGAGATGGGACAGATGTGATCCAGGTCCGTTTAGCCAGGAACAGCCAGGAACTGTGGATTTTTGGTTTACGTGGATCAAATATCATCACTTTGAGTCACGACGGGGCAGCGCTCTGAGCAAAATGCTCGGGGCAGAGTGAGGATGAAGTCACGGAGGGAATTTTTGGAGCTGCGAAAATGCAGGGATTGGGAAACGCAGCCGACGTCAAACTGCTCCGGGATGACATGGCAGGAGTTACAACACACAGGGACACGCGTTGTTGTCATTTTTGGGGGAGAAAAAAAACAAAAGAGAACTTTTGCTGCATGGAAAGCAGCACAAGAAGAAAGCTCGCTCGGTCTGGAGGCGTTAATTTAATTAAATCGTAATTTATTCGTGTGTTTGGTTATTGATGTTTCAGAGATCGTGATAGCCTGCACACCAACACCACGGAAGACAGAACCAGCTCGTGCAATTCCATGTGAGTTATCCTGGATTTGGGATAAACTCTTCCCGCTGCACGAGTTCCAGGGATTTGGATGTGCAGGCATCACTCCCACCCCACGGACACGTTCCCAGCCCACGAAAATCCAATCACGGGCATTAAAAATCATTTTTTATTTAAATCTTTTTCTTCCACTGTCCCGGGAGGAGGAGGAAGGGATTGAGAGGAGGTTCCGCAGCTCCTGCGCGGGGCTGCCGTGCCCTCTGCTGGGCTCTGCTTCCAGCCGCGGGCTCCTTCCTCCAGGCCTGAAACCTGGGAATTAAACCCCTGGAATGATCAGGAAGGTCATTTCAATTAAACCACACCCTGCCACCCCGCAGATTCCCTGTGGGACCTCCCGCTGGCGAAGCTGCCCCAAAAGCCCTTTAATCTGCCCATTTTCCTCCCTTTAAAAATCCTTTCCGCTCCTGTGAAGATGCTGGAGCCAGCCCAGAGCGAGCAGCTGGGGAACGACAGGAAAAGCATTAAAAAACCCCTTTTGTGCCCAAAATTCGGGAATAAAACTCCTGAACAGCAACGTAGTGTTAAGGAGCAGGAATTACTTTATTACTTTATTTGTTACTTTATTCCAGCGCTGGATGCTCGAGGGATAACTTCGCCTTTAGGTACCCGCCTGGCTCAGGTTTATTAGCCAGGAAACACCAATTTATCGGGACAGCGCTACATTTTCCTGGATAATTTGTTACTTTAGGCGGTCAGGGGGCTCCTGAACCGGGTTGGGCTCTTTGAGTTGTCCCCGAGCCCCCCAAAAGTTCCTGGTCCGTGGCTTGTGCGCGATGTTCAACGCATTTACCGGCACGGGAGGCGCGGGCATTCCCGGGGCTCGGGGACCCGGAGCGGGGCAGCCCCGCGGTACCGCCCGCGCCTCGCGGTGGAAGCTCCGGCTCGAGCCCCGCGTTCGGTGGCGGTGCTGTCACAGTTCGGTCGCGGTTCGGTTGCCGTTCCATCGCGCTGCGGTTCAGTCGCGGTGCGGTCGCGCTGCGGTTCGGTCGCGGTGCTGTCGCGGTGCGGTCGCAGCAGCAGCGAGCGAGCGGGACGCGATGTGGGGAGGCAGAAAGCGCCGATGGCAGCCCAGCGTGCTTCGGTGAGCACCGGGAAGGGGAATCCGCACCGGGAACAGGGGAGGAACAGGGACCAGTCCCGGCTTTTCCTGGGATGCCGGGGGGTCCTGCTGCCCGGGGTCCCGGGGAATGGTCAGCAGGTCCCATCACCTCGCAGGGACCCCCGGAGTGTCCCCCACGCCAGGTCCCCAGCAGAGCCCGGAGACCGAGTCTGGGAGTAGGGAGAGCTCCTGATTCTCCAAAGAGACAAAGCTCTTGACTCTTGGAGCAGGAAAAACTCCTGACTCTCCAGGGGGACAAAGCTCCTGACTCTTAAAGTGGGAAAAACTCCTGACTCTCCGAAGGGACGAAACCTCCTGACCCTCGGAGTGGCGAAAGAAAAAAAAAAAGGAACGAACGTTAGCTCCTGACCCTTAAAGTGGGAAAAACTTCTGACTCTTGAAGTAGGGAAAGCTCCTGAACCTCCGAGAGGGCAAAAGCTCCTGACCGTCCAATGGGACAAAGCTCCTGACCCTTAGAGAGGGGAAAAACTCCTGGTTCTCCGAGAGGGCAAAACCTCCTGACTCTCCAAGGGGACAAAGCTCCCGACTCCCAGAGCAGGGAAACCTCCTGACTTTCCAAAAAGGCAAAACCTCCTGACCCTCCGAGAGAGCAAAACCTCCTCTCAGAGAGGACAAAGCTCCTGCCCCAGCCGCGGCAACACTCTCAGAGCCGACCGGAGTGTGCAGGAGGGGGAACCAGGGCAGGGCAGGAGCAGAATGGGCAGAAAGAACCCAAATTTGGGGCTGTTTTGGGTGTTGCGGAACGCGCGCGCGCAGCGCTCCAGCGCCCCGGGCGCGGGACGGGAACGGGCGCGGGGCTTCATGGGCAGGGGGCGTGGCTTGTGGTGACGTGGGCGTGGTTTTGCTGGGCACGGGCGGGGCTTACCGTTATGTGGGCGTGGTCATGGATGGGGCGGTGCTTATGCTGCTGTATGGGGTGGGGCGTGGCTTAGGACGGGGGCGTGGTTTGTGGGTGGTAGGCGTGACCAAACGGTGGGCGGGGCTTTGCTGTGCATGCTATCCTGTGGATGAGCTGGTTAAGGGCGTGGCCTCTGTTGGGAGTGACGTGCGAGTGGGCGGGGCCCGTGTGGGCGGGGCCCGGCGCCGGAAGTGCGCGCGGCCCATGTACCAATGGCTGCTCGCGGCCCTCCGCGCCCTNCCCGGACCCGCCGCCCCGCAAGAAGCCGCCCCTCAGGTCAGCCCTGTACCCGCCGCGCCTCCGGCCTGCGCCCCAACCGCCTGTCCCGCGGCTCGGCCCGGCCGGCGTTCGCTCCCTCTCAGGGTTCCCCGTGAGCGGCCCGGGTGGTGCTGATAAATCTCAGGGGTTCACGTGGTTGTGGGGCCCGGGTGTTCTCCGTAAGCGTGTTCGCAGACCTATGTGTACGGGTGATTGTGGATCCCATATATTCCTCATAAATCCCAGACTCGGAGGTGGCTTTGGGTCCCAGATATTCCCGATAAATCCCAGATACTGAGACCATTGTGGGTCCCAGATATTCCCCATAAATCCCAGATTCTGAGGTGATTGTGGTGTCCCAGATATTCCCGATAAATCCCGGGTACTGAGGTGATTGTGGGTCCCAGATATTCCCCATAAATCGCAGGTTCTTATTGGTATATGAGTCTCAGATAGTCCCAGTAAGTCTGTGGACAGACCCACGTGTAGAGGTGATTGTGGCTCCCAGATATTCCCGATAAATCCCACATAGTGAGGTCATTGTGAGTCCCAGGTACTCCATTTAAATCCCAGATTCTGAGGTGATTGTGGGTCCCAGATATTCCCGATAAATCTCAGATACTGAGACGATTGTGGGTCCCAGATACTCCATATAAATCCCAGATAATAAGGTGATTGTGGGTCCCAGATATTCCCGATAAATCCCACACACTGAGACCATTGTGAGTCCCAGATATTCCTGATAAATCCTGGACACTGAGACCATTGTGAGTCCCAGATATTCCTGATAAATCCTGGACACTGAGACCATTGTGGGTCCCAGATATTCCTCATAAATCCCAGATACTCCATTTAAATCCCGGGTAGTGAGGTGATCGTGGGTCCCAGCTGTTCCCAATAAATCCATTGGCTCCTCGTTCCCTTTCCACCTCCATGGTGGGGGCTTGAAAAGGAGGAGAGGGCTGGAGACCTGGAGGAGCCCGGAAGGGTGAATGCTCCTCCAGGGAGGTGTTGGCTGCAGGGAAGTCATGGAATGTGGATGTGAAGTGGATAAAAGGAGGATGCCTTCCCGGGCAGTAACCAGTTTGTTCCTAGTGACGATGGCTGAACCATCTCCATGCCTGCTGCTTGAAATGTACGGATTGCATCCTGCGGGCTGGGGACTGTAGTTCCTCCTTCCAAGGGAAACTTTCTCCCGGAGGCTTTGCCTTGTGTCCCATTCCAGAGTGAAAGAGGCAAGGGAATGGCTCTGGGAAGAGCCACGTGTTGCACAAGCAGTTTGCACTGAGAAGAAAGGGAATTCTCAGAAGGAATTTGCTCTTGGAGGGGAAAAGAAAAAAAAAAAGGAACGAACGTTCTTTGTGCTTTGTTCCTAAAGGAGGCGTTTTCAGGGTGCTTATTCAGGGTATCAGCAGATAAAACCCTGGGGTTGAGGCCTCAGAGCGAGGGAGGGGCTGGTAACTGTGTCAGGGATTCGTTGGAGCGCTGACTCAGCAGGCGGGTACCGGCGAGGGTGCGAGCAGGACTGGCTTCCCCACCTTCCCTTTCCTGTTCTGCTTGAACTTTCCTGTGCTGCTCAGCGTAGTGACACCAACTCGCATGGCTCAGTGACCCCTGGAATGCTCCTTCCCTGCAGGAAAGGGGAAAGGGTTGCATATTAAGGAGTTTTTTGGTGATAGGAACAGACACAAAACGTGAGGGAGCATTAGCAGAAGGAGAAAAAGAGACCTGGCCTGCTTTAGTGGGGTGATGAGCTCTGGGTGATCATTCTGGGGAGAGAGGAAATCGCCTCTGGTAGTCTGGGCCCTGGGAAGGATCCTGGGGAGAGAGGAAATCGCCTTTGGGAGTCTGGGCCCTGGGAAAGATCCTGGGGAGAAAGGAAATAGCCTTTGGAAGTCTGGGCCCTGGGAAAGATCCTGGGGAGAGAGGAAATCACCTTTGGGAGTTTGGGCTCCAGGAGATGATCCTGGGGAGAGAGGAAATCACCTTTGGGAGTGTGGGCCCTGCGGAGGGCAGTCGGCCTGCTGGGGGGAGCTGAACTGTGGTTATAAAACATCGTCCTGTCTGCTCTTCCCTCAGAGTTCTGTCACCTGTGGAAGATCCTGAGGAGATCCCTGCGAAGAAGCAGAGAACAGGTACTGCCCCTCACAGACGGGTTTCTTGTCCCTGATTTTCCGTGGATTTGGGGTACCTGGGGTCACTCTGCATTTTGCACTCTGGAATTGCTGCTGAGACTGAGGATTTCTGAGCTGTTCTTGCAGCTAGAGGGGGTCTCCTGGGCCTGTTAGTGATGTGTCCCAGTGTCCCTGGATGTGGCACTTGGGGACTTGGGTCAGCGCTGGTCTCAGCAGTGCTGTGGGAACAGCTGGATTTGGTGATCTTGGAGGGTTTTTCCAACTTTAATGATTCTGTGATCCCGAAACCAAGTGAAGGATCGGAGCTCATGGTCGATGAAGGGACGGAGAGAAGCAGGGAAGGCCTTTTTCCATCCTGTGTCTGCCCCAAGGATAACTCCTGGCTGGGACAGGGATACCCCAGGTCTCCCTGGCACCGGGCCCAGCACAAAGAGCATTTTAAATCAGGGCTGTTGCTGTTCCATGGGGGATGTGGAGCCTCCTAATTCCTGGGAACAACATCCCCGTGACGGGCTGGGCGTGCTGCTGTGTGGTTGGAGTGGGATCAAGGAGCTGGGCTTTGGTGCAAGGAGAAATCCCAATCCCTGTTTCCCTCTCCTCCACCCGGGATAACCACCTGCCCTGTTCCACCCGGCATCCCTGCACTCATGAAAAATAAAGGGATTTAAATGACAGATTTAGCCTATTCTGCCTTATATCATTAAAATCACGGTTGTGCCTAAAATCCCCAATCATTTCCCAAATTATCCACTCAGTTGGAATGGCTTTGTTATCCCAATAATTTGAAGCACCGGGTACTGGAACCCCTCTGCTGTCACATGGAGGCTGCACCAAAGGTAGGAACACTCGGAGCAATGCATAAATAATGAGCCGTAATTAACAATTATTTATGGAAATTCTCAGCTCTCCCTCTGAGGTCGGAGATGGGACAGATGTGATCCAGGTCCATTTAGCCAGGAACTGTGGATTTTTGGTTTACGTGGATCAATTATCATCACTTGATACTTGAACTCCCTGTCCCTTATGGTCTGGTGGTTTGATTTTTTCCCAGAATGTGTCTCTGGGGCTAACGAGGAGCCCGAAGAGGTTTCTGTGGCTACCAAGTTGCCGATTGAGGCAACAAGTGAAAGCCAGGAGACTGAGGAGAGCAGTGACCTTTCCTTCTCCGACTCTGAAGACGAGGTGAGCGGGGGTTTTGAGGGGAACTCGGGGCTCAGCTCCCACAATCCCTGCGTGGGTGAGAGCCCGGGTCACAAAAGCGGTGCCCTCAGTGCCCCTGGCTTTGCTGCAGCCCGAGCAAAACCACGGGCAGAGCAGAGCTGGCTGAATTTCGGGATTGTCCTTCAGGCTGTGCTCACCCTGATGCTTGTTTTCATTCCAGGTTGTGGTCCTTTCTTCCGACTCTTCTCCTGTAGCGTCTGCGGAGGATGAGGACCCAGCAGAGCCGGGTGAGGCTGACGGGAAATCCTTCCCTCGCTCCTCCCTCCTGCTGCTCCATGCCTGGGCAGCTCTGGCCCGCCTGGGGGCTGCCTGCTGAAGCCACAATGTCTGGGTGGCATCCAGGAATACTCTGGAAGCTCTGTGTCTTCCCTGCATCCTGGAATTGTGTCTGGCTTGGAGCCAGAGCTGGGAACAGGATCCCCACGGAATGGGCACAGTCCTGAGGCTGCCAGAGCTCCAGGAGTGTTTGGACACCCCAGGGATGCCCAGGGTGGGATTGTTGGGGGTCTGTGCAAGGCTGAGGATTGGACTGGATGATCCTCATGAGTCCCTTCCAACTCAGCCTATTCTGTGATTTATTATTTTATTTATCATTTTATTTCGCTGGGATTAATTATTATTATTTTTCCTGGGATTTATTATTTTATTCTGGGATTTTTACTTTATAACCCAGATATAACTGCCTTGGATGCAGTCCTAGTGTGTCCCACTGCCAGCTGGCCAGAAAAAAAATCATTATAAACGCTGATTTTAGGTAGCAGAGCCTCAGAACCCTTTTTTATTTTTATTCTTAGGCTGGCAACACTCTGTAGTTCCCAATATGAAAATATCCTGAAGCAACATAACACAAATAATATTGGGACGTGAGGGCTAAAATGAAAATAATTTATCTTTGTTGGAGCTCTTTAAACTCATAAAACTCTGTTTTTTTGAGCAGTTGCTGATGGTTTGTGCTCTTCTCTCGTGGACAAAATGCCTTGTGACTCCAGCCTGTGCTTGACTGGGGAAACTCCATCCTCTGCTAGCCAGAGGGTTGCTGTGAGCTTACAGCTGAGGTAAAAATCCTTCTGTGCCCTTGCACTTCTGCTCTGAGGGGTTTCTTGCTTTTCACTTTCGTCCTCGAGCTTCCCGTGTTGCCCAGAATTTGTGTCTGTGTCCCCAGAGCAGCATTTTCCCGGGGTGTGCTGCCATACTGAGGGATGTCTCCAGCTGTGGGGACACAGATGTGTCCTTGCCCTGAACCAATTTTAAATTTTCTCTACAAATCCAGAAAGTTCACAGACTCGGGAGTTCAGAGAAAAATTAACAAGTTCAATACTCCCACCTCCTGTGATAGGAGGAACTTGGGGAGAGGCTGAGACCACGAATGGAAACGGAAAAAGCCACAACCACAACAAAAAAAATCCCCCAAAAAACCCAGAGAATTCCCGTTTCCCCAGAGAATTCCCGTTTCCCCAGAGAATTCCCGTTTCCCCAGAGAATTTCATTAGGAAACACTTTTTCTTTTTTCTGTGAGTGAGAGGTGCTCAGCTCTTGCCACAGGTGCCCTGGAGAGGTTGTGGACTCTCTGTCCATGGAGATGTTGGAAAACCCTCCCTGACACGGTCCTGGGCAGCCTCCTGGAATCAGGAGGTGCTAATTAAAACCTAATTAATAAATCAGGAGCTCTGGATGTTCTCTCACTGCTGTTTCTTGTGCTCAGCCTGAGCGAGAATCACATTGGAGCAGCTCCGGAGAGCCCAGTCACACCCCGGCCCCCCATCAAGGAGCCAACTCCCACCTCCCCAGGAGTCTCCAGGAGGCCCCTGTGTGCTGCTGAGGAGGTAAATCGGGGAAAAAGGAATTATTTTGGGGTGAAACAGCTGCAGAGCCCCTGCGCAGTTAAGCTGAGACAAAAGGAAGGGGTGGAAATGTCCGCTCAAGTATTTTATTTTTTTTTTCCCGTCTCTTCTGCAAGGATGTTCAGCAAGCAGAAAATAAGAAATACAAAGAGCTCTTGAGCCTGTTCAAGAAGAAATATTCTGGAAAATTTACTTCTCCACAGTCAGCGAGCCTCAACAGGTGAGTATGAGCAAAATAACCCTGAACTGGCTGGGGGTGAGGGAGGGGAGGAGAATGGATCTTTCCTGCTCTCCAGGTTCTGGATGGAGTCAAATGTAATCCTTTTTTTGGAATAATAGAGACAGAAAATTTGACTTTTGTCTGTTCCCTGTGCCTGAAAGTGGCCAAACCTCTGGATGTAAACTCCTCCAAATGCCCTTTGCATCTGGATGGGGTCAAATGTAATCATTGAGTCTTTTTTTTGGAATAATAGAGACACAAAATTTGACTTTTTTATGTTCCCTGTGCCTGAAAGTGGCCAAACTTCTGGGTGTAAACTCCTCCAAATGCCCTTTGCATCTGGATGGAGTTAAATGTAATCATTGAGTCTTTTTTTTGGAATAATAGAGACACAAAATTTGACTTTTGTCTGTTCACTGTGACTGAAAGTGGCCAAACCTCTGGGTGTAAACTCCTCCAAATGCCCTTTGCTTCTGGCCATGGAGCCAAGCACAGCGCAGTTCTGTTGAGGATTAAACAATTAAAATTTTACTTTTTATATTCCCATTGCTTCATTTAGCCAACTGTGTACAGATACTCACCTGTAAAAATTCTGTGCTTCTGCTCCACCAGAGTCCAAACCAAGGACCCAGGGATGACTGGGGGTCCCCTGAAAGAACAGAAATCCAGAGGCGCCTCTCCCCCCGTGCCAGACAGGAGCGGTGAGTATCCCCAGAGCTGCAGGGAGAGGTCCAGCCCAAACAGGGGCTCCTCAAACTCATTATTGGCTCAGCTGGGTTTGTGAGGGTTTTATTAAAAAGAAAAAATTGGTTTAAAATGATATTTGAGAGTTGTGACTGTGCTGTTTGTAGCTGGATGTGACCCCACTGCACAAGAGAAGGTTTTATGTGGTTTTACTGTACCTGGGGAGGAAATATTTGACTCTGCACCCTCAGAGCTGCACTTTATTCCCTTTTTAATGCAAGATGGGAGCATTTCCATGATGGCAAAGCTTCCAAACCAAGTAAACCAATTAATACATATTTAATATTGTCCCAGAGGGGTTTTTTTCCCCCCTTAAAAACTTGTCCATCCCTAGCTCTGCCGTATCTTGGCCTTTATGACGTGATCATACAGGGATTGAAATGATTCCTGAGCAGGGTTTGAACCTGGGAGCTGAGAAAGCTGATGAAATGTCTGTGAGAAGTCACCTCCCCGCTCTCACCCCGCTGCTTTTCCCCGCAGGTGTCCGGCATGGGGACGTTTGCAGCCCCCAGCTGCCCCAGAGAGGTGTCATGATCAGGTGAGAGTCTCCTTCAAGCACAACTCTTGTTCCTTTTGGCCCTGTCAGCCTCCAGCAGCCCAGTCCCGCTCGGTGTCCCGGTGCTGGGGCAGAGGAGCAGCTGGTTTGAGGAATTGTCCCTCAGAGTCTCCTTCAAGCACAACTCTTGTTCCTTTTGGCCCTGTCAGCCTCCAGCAGCCCAGTCCTGCCCGGTGTCCCGGTGCTGGGGCAGAGGAGCAGCTGGTCTGAGGAATTGTCCCTCAGATCCAGCTCCCCTGGGATGGGCTGGGTGTTTTTGGGGACAAGGAAGGCGAGGTGACCGCGGTGGCCGCACCGAGGTGTCCTTGGGTTTGCAGAATCCCTTTTTGCTGCTGAGCGAGGGGCACGGAGAGGTTTGGCTGTGGCAGGTGTGGTTTGGGGTGATCCCATCCCTGTTCCCTTCCCTCCTCAGACACAAGAATTGTATTGAGCTGTGAATTTGTCCTGAGTTAAATTGTCACTGTTCCCTAAGCTCAGGGGAAGAGAGGAAATGACTGCTGGGGTGGGATTTGTCACCAGGAGATCACAAAGCACCCGATAGAGGAAGTGCTGGTTGCTTCGCTGTTTGCCAAAAATCAAAACTGAGAAACGAAAGGAGTTTGGCACCTGAAGGTTTGCAAAGCTTCCAGCTCTTCATCTCTCCCAGTCTGGCTGCTGCAAAAGGAATGGGGAGGGAAACTCAGGTGGTGCCATGTGTCAGAATCGGCCTGGAAAAAGCATTTTTTTATGCAGAAGGTGAATTTTTGGGAGTTTCACGGGGCAGTGTGGATATCCAGGTCACTTCTCTCTCTCTCCTGACAGCTACTACACCCCACCAGAAGATTCTCGTGGGCAGGGAAAGCCGGAGAAACGAGCTGCTTCAGTGGTGAGCTGGAGTTTGTTTTTACTTTGTTGTCAGGAAAATGTCACTCACCTCTGCTCAGGACTGAGATGCAAAATTAAATTTGAAGTGTGGAAATCAGAAATATTTATCTTGATCTCATTGATACCTGCACGTGGAGGCTTTGCTGGGGTTCTGGGTGTTAATCCAAGCCCAGGGCAAGTCCTGCCCCTCTGGACACGGTTGGAATGCAGTCACCACTCAGCGACTTTGGGGTTTGCTGCTGGGATTTGTGTGCAAAACCCCTCTCAGTTTTATGCAGGACTCTGCCCTGTCCCCCAGGACACCCCTTGTGCTCCTTTCTGACCTCCTGTCCTTGTGCCTGGCAGGGCCAGCCTGGAGCTGACGTCCCCCAAGGAAAATTATTCGAGGTCCACGTGACCCCTGTGCTGTCCAAGGACCTGTTTTTTGTGGACAGGGAGCCACTGCCACGCCCAGAGCTGCCAGCAGACGACCTGGCTCCGCTGACAGAGGTACCCGTGCTGTGGCTGCTCTGCAGAGACCTGCAAAGTCCCTTCCTCTGGCACTGGAGCTGCCCTGGGAGGCCTCCAGGAGCTGCTGTGCTCCGTGTGCCGTTCCCTGATCCCTTCCCCACGGAATCCTTCATTCCAGGCCATGGAGAGCGAGATCTCGGCTGCCTTTGCCGGCGGCGAGCCCGAGGACGTCCTGAGCAGGGCCTTCCGGCTCATTGTGACCCGTGAGGACATCTGCACCCTGCAGCCCCCGGGCTGGCTCAACGACAGGGTAGGTGCTGCTGGGAAATCCCCCCTCGCTGGAGTCCTCAGGAGCTCCTCTGCAGAGCCCAGGAATAGCTCCGCTCGCCGTATTTCGGGAGCTGCGTGGGCTGCTGTTTTTCTGGAAGCTTTCGCTGGGGGATGATGCAGCTCCCAGGAGTCAGTCTGGGTTACCGGAGTGGAGCTTTAACCACCAGCACAGCTCACCCGGTGTAGAATTCCAGGAGCCAGAGCTGCCAGCTGGGGCTCCCTCAGCTCTAGGGTGGCCAGCAAAGACACGCTGCTGGCTTTTTAATTTTTTTAAAGTTTTAAGTTTCTAAAAATTTTTTTTTTAAGTTTTTTAGTTTCTTAATTTCTCATCTCAATTTGTCTCTCTCTCTGCTCCAGATCATTAATTTCTACATGAGACTTCTGGTGGAAAGAAGCAAGAAGGAAGGATATCCAGCTGTCTACGCCTTCAATACCTTCTTCTACTCCAAGCTGAGCACCACAAGCCACAAGGGAGTAAAGAAATGGACCAAAGGTGTGGATATCTTCGAGCACGATGTCATCTTGGTGCCCATTCACCTCCACATTCACTGGACACTGCTGGTGGGTCAAACTGGCTTTTTCTTTAGGGGATGGGGAGAACAAAACCGGCACGAAAAATCCTTTAGAGTTTGGGGTGTGCTCTAAGTCACCTTTGAACCGCAGGTTGTGGATCTCCGAGAGAAAACCATCAAATACTTCGACTCCTTGGGACAGAAGGGAGATCACATTTGCAAAACTGTCTTGTGAGTAGCTGCTTTTTGATCCCTTTTAGTTATTTTTGAGGTTTCTTCCCTCCCCACTGGAAGTGTTCCTGCCCTGTGCTCCTCACTTCATGCCTCTTCTGTTCTGCTCAGTGTTTTGGGTTCCCTGAAGTGTCAGAGGTGCAGATTTTCATGTCCTGCACTTCTTTATGTGTCTGTCAGTCAAAACCCTTCACCCAGCACCTCAGCAGGGTGAGAGCAGCCCCACGGACACAAATCCCAGAATCCAGGAGGTTGGAAAAGCCCTCCAGGGTCACTGAATCCAATCCACGGCCAATACTCCCCTGGTCACCAGCCCAGAGCACTGACCAGAGCTCTTGGTGCCACCTACAAATGTTCTGAGAGTGCCCAATCCCCTCATCCAGACCGTGGATAAAGATATTAAACAGGGCTGGGTCCTGGGGAGCCCCACTCATGGCCTCTCACTGTCTCTCTTATTGGGATTTTTCCTCCACATCCCTTAAATCCACTGCTGTGGCATTTCACCGCCGTTTATCCTCCTGTCACCCTTCAGCAGCTTTTTGCTTTTTGGGGTTTTGTTGTTGTTGCCCTAAATCAGAGAGATGAAAAGCGCTTTTGTGTTGTTTTCAACAGAAAATACCTGGAAGAGGAAAGCAAGGAAAAAAGAAACATTGAATTGACTGCCTCCGAGTGGACCCTTCACAGCATGGGCAGGAAGGTAACGCCTGGATTTGGGATGGGAGCTGGAATTCCTCCTCGTGGAGGGTTTAACCCTTCCCAGGGAGGCAGAGGAGGGGTGCGGTGTGCAGTTAACTGGGTTTGGGATTGGGAAATGGATTGTGGAGCAGCTTTTCAGGAGCTGGTGTGGGTGTAATGCGTGCTACGACCAAACTGCTGCTCTTTGAAGACAGATTAAAATTCAAAATTCAAAAAATACAAAAATACAAAAAAATATTTTTTTGTATTCCTCAGGAAATCCCTCAACAGAATAACGGCAGCGACTGTGGAGTTTTCGTGTGCAAATTTGCCGATTTCATCTCCAGAGACAAACCCATCATCTTCACCCCGGTGAGAGGAGGGGGAAGCAGCTCCAGCCTTTCCCCCCACGTGTGCCGGAGCCAGGGGAGCCGGGGCAGGGGCTGAGGGGTTGTTGCTCATGTTTGGTGTCTGCTTCTTGGGAAAAATCATGGAATTGTGTCATCCCGGGGTGTTTTGGGTTGGAATGAACTCTAAAGGCCATCTCATTCCAGCCCCGGGATGCTCAGCCAGTGGTTTGGGATATCTGGTGTTGATATCTCTTAGAGAAATCGGTTTTCCTCTCTGGACCAGCTCAAAAATTGGTTATTTTCCAGTGAGGTGATCTTTAATCAATGTCCCTGTAGAGAAACGTGGTTTTGCTGGGAATTTGCGTCACCCTCGTGTGAAGCCCACCTTGCACCCCAATGGCAGGGGCTCAAAAGCAGCTTCCCCATCGAGAATTCCCTGGGTTTTAGTGGAGATTTCTTGCCTCTTTCTCCCCGGGTAACGGGTTTTTTCCTTTCCAGGATCACATGCCTTACTTCCGCAGGAAGATGGTGTGGGAAATAATCCACCAGCAGCTGCTGGGAGCCATGCACTGTTAGCAAAACACTGTTCTGTAAGAGAGTAGTATTTATTTCTTATTGTTAAGGGTAAGATAAGAGAAATATTAACTTATGTAAGAGCCTTATTGTAAGGAAACACTACTTGTTAATAGAGTAATTTATTTTTTAATTGAAAACCGTTTCGCTGTCTCTGTGTGGTTTTTTACTTATACCCTGAAGAGGAACGGGGGCCCTCTCCTCTCCCCTCCTGGTGGTTCTGGGGACATCCCTGTGCTGCTCCTGGCCCCAAAGATCCACTCTGTCTGTCCTTTTCCCTGCTCGGCTCAATC
>VYZT01039108.1:0-22001 GCA_013400735.1 Pomatostomus ruficeps
CAGCTGGCAGGCAGGGGGTGAGACGGATACAGTGCAGCAAACACCCCGAAGCTGTAGCAGAGGTGTGGCAGGGCTGGGCAGGGCTGGCTCCCTGGGAGAAGGAAGGGTCACTGCTATCATATTCAGACTCCCTCCTAGGCCTCAGAATCTGCCAAATCTATCTCTAAGGCTCCAAAAACCACAGAATGGCACCCAACTGTAAGCCCAAAGGAAATGCTGGCATGATTTCATCATCCTCTCTGCTTAAATCATTTTATAACTGGAAGTGTCTTATATATGTGGCAGCTTATTTCACCAGCTGTAAATTACAATAGAAACAGTTGCATTTTCTTTGCTTTAAAGCAAACTGAAAAGTATTAAGACTCTTTACAAATTTTAAAGTACCATTTAAACAAAGATTTCTTAACAACAAGTACTTTAAGTATTACTCTCATGTGTTTAAATGCATTTTTAAATCTTCCCAATTTTAGGAAATGTCTGGCATGATTTTTACTGCTAATTTAATCAAATAAAATTCATCAAACCTCATGTTTACTTAAACTTCTCTTTAATTTCATGTGGGAAGGGAGAGACAGCATTCCCTACAGAAATATTGCACTGTCTGATTTGTTTTATTTTAAGTATTTTTATTTTAAAGTATTTTAGAAGATTAGTCATTAATTTAGTTATAAAAAGGCCATAGCAAATTTGTGTTAGCATTCTGATTACTTTAGTATGAATAAACATTAACAGTCAACTGAAAAACACTTCAGTAAGCTCACAGTGGACTTCAGAGAAAGGACTCATTCTAGGTCTTTAATCCTGCCTGAAATTTTATCAAATACATAAATTTTGGGGGAATATTTTAATCTCAGCTTAATATGCTTTTCAATAGAGCTATGTTCTGACAGTTCTACAAGAAACAGACACTGTTTGAATACCACAACCCCCATTTCAGAAAATGCTCCTAATAGCTTTTAGCTAGGACTTCTGAAAACCAGTCACAGTTCCTAAAGACATTTGCACAGGCTTTATCTTGGATTAAGGGAAGAAATTAGCATGACTGCTGCAAACCACAGGTGCCTGACTTTCATGACTAATGAGTTAATCACAGCTTTCTGGTCACCCACTGTTATCTCTTAATTTGTATCTCCTACAGCTTTTTATAATTTTACAAAATCTATAGAGATTACCTACAGATTTTTAAATTTGTTTCTTTAATAAAATTAGTTGCAATCCAGCCTAGTGCCTTCTGTGATATGAACTTTTCTCTAAATGTTTTTCTGACAATTGATGAGTCTTTTCTTTCTAAAAAGATTTTGAAAAAATAAATGTGGGATCCATTATTATCTTTAGCCTGGGCATCTTGGGTCTCAGAATTAACATTAATCAGAATGTTTGAACTCTGCCGTTTAGATGTAAAGTACTTCTGGGTTTAGCATTAACACACAATCAAATTAAAATCCCTTCATTATTTTGTAGCTAGAAAGATGAGTGTGTGTTCTCTATTGCCCAGTAACTTTTTGACAGAAGTTGATAAATAGGGTGAGTTGTTCTGTCTGCACTTAGACTGTTTTAAACTAGCCCAAATGTGGAATCTTTTTGCTAGTTTTTTTGCTTTTTCTGAGTTATGATGTAGTATTTTTCAGACACTTTAGATAAGGTATTTTAGAAAGTGTGGGTAATACATGTTATAGAGTTTCCATTATAATTACAGTACATAGTTCTGCAATGTTCTTATTCCTAGTAAGGACTGCCATTATAAAGAAATGGGAGCATGTAATTTCCCTTAAAGACAAGATCGGGGTTCCTTTACTTTCGACCCTGTCCCTATTTCGATACAAAATATTAAAACATTGTATGGACAGGTAAATTACTCTTACCTCCGGTTTTGGGGATATGGAATCCCTCTTCACTCTAAACTTTCTGTTTAACTGCTAGGGAAAGATTAATGTAATACTGAAAGAACCCTACAAGCTTTATCAGCTAAGGGAACTTCAATTCGGGCTGAACTGGACTTCAAGGATTAACAAATTCTTGACCAAGTCACTAATTACCGCATTAGTTGTTTCCATTCACACAATTCCATATTAGCAAAATCAAATATTTCCATCTCAAAAGTTAGCATTGACAAGCAGGATTTCTCTCACATGACTATTCTCAAATCCATTTTAAGGCACTTGAAATAAAACTTGACTTAGATCATTACTTAAATCAGAGGGTTGGCTGCCTATTTGTGTGGAAGTTTATGTAGCTCCCTGGTTCTCTGGCTTTATCTTTAAAGGTATTTCTAACACTCCAAAACATTTGCGTCCTGTAAGGTTAATTCCACCAGGCCTACCTGTCTGAAGAAAATATCTTCCACCACTCTAGCCCATTTTCAAAGACTCACAGAATCACAGAATCACAGAATCATGGAATCACGAAATCACAGAATCATGGAACCACAGAATCACAGAATGACTGGGCTTGGAAGGGACCTTTGGAGCTCATGTAGTCCAACCCTGTTGCTAAAGCAAACTCACCTAGAGAAAGTTGCACAGAATCACATCCTTGCAAGTCTTGAACATCTCTAGAGAAGGAAATCCTACAGCCTTCCTGTGTAACCTGTCCTAGTTGTCAATCACCCTCAAATTAAAAGTTTCTCCTCATACTGAAATGAAACTTCTTGGGTTTTACTTTGTGCCCATTGCACCTTGTTCTGTTGCTGGCCACCATGAAAGAGAGTCTGGCCCTGCCTTCTTGACATCTGCCCTGAAGATATTTGCATGCACATACGCAAATTCGTGTCCACGTGTGTATATTTTTCTTCTTACTTCAGTCTGAAAAAGGACTTTCCCATTAGGAAAAGGAATATCATTAAATAATTACACAATCGTACTAACAATGAGGATGATGGGAATGGCCTTGTCAGATATAAAAATGTTCTGACAATAACTAGCTCCCTCTTTTCCTCACTACAGTAACAGTTTTCATTGACAACTTTGCCAAAATTTGTTGAAAGGAATATAATACAATAGCCTAATACAACAGCCTGTTTTCTTTCATCTCCTGTGCCTACAGACCCTTAGTCTGAAAAGTTTTTGAAACTGACAATGATCTCACAGAAATGTAAAGGACCAATTTCCTCCTCCCAAGAAACAAAAAGAAATATAGGTTGGTGATGGTTGGTTTCAAGGACTAAACCAGAAAAGCAGAACATTCTCTCACACTACAACAAGCAAGAAGGAAATTTTTATCAGATAAAAGTAAAGAGAGGAAAAAAAATACACATGCAAACCTAGAAGTCAAGCTGAATTTCAAATTTGGAATCCAGATTCAGAGAAGTCCAAATTCCTCATATAGCTGGATAGACTCTGATGGAAAATTCTGTTAATTTGGTCTCTCTAATACTACCCTGAAACATACTGAATTTGGTTTTCAACACTGAAAAGCTTAAAGTGCAATTTTAAAAATTATCAAACTGAAAGGCAACAGAA
The DNA here is from genome assembly GCA_013400735.1 of Pomatostomus ruficeps. Lineage (NCBI taxonomy): Eukaryota > Metazoa > Chordata > Aves > Passeriformes > Timaliidae > Pomatostomus > Pomatostomus ruficeps. Next base: position 3,459 of record VYZT01039108.1, read on the forward strand.
GTGATTGTTTGGATATTCATTCAAAATGTGTCATTTACGTAACACACATTTGGTCCAATTCAAACATCAGCAAAAATAATCTGAATGTTCTGATGCAGCCTAAAAACTGATTGAAATTTTTCATACGACTGGGTATACAAAGATAAAATTGCACATGTTCAGCCATAACCTGAGGAGACTGGACAGAGACTTATAATAAATGTGGCTCTTTTTTTGTTGTTTTTTTAATGAGAATTGACTTTGTAGTATGGGGATAATTGCTGCTTCAGAACTCTGAGAGGGAATTTGTCAGCTCCAAGTATCACTAATAATTGTAGTAATATACAGTATTAGAAGCCCACATCCACATTAGAAGCAAGGATATAAAAAAATGCAAGGACAGAGATAAAATGCATGACACAGGAAAGAGTGGGAACAGTCACTTCACAGTACTTAACTTACACGGCATCAGAAAAGCACAGGGCTTAATTTAGTGGACAAGAAGTAATATTGCAGCTTTCCAGTGAGCAGTTATAAGCATGTATCCTGTTGTGCTTCTAAGCATGTTTCTTATCCCTACTGAAGATTTTGGAGTTTGCATTCCTTGTACACTGAAATTAATAAAACTAGGTGTTTTGCATGTCAGACTAATTGGTAATATACTCCCCCTTATAAGACCACTTTACCTGCCATGCTTTACTTATGCTATTGGAAAAAACCCAAAACCACTGCTTACCTAAACTCAAGAAGCACAATGGGGGTCTCATTCTCTCCCTCCATCTCTTCCATATTCTCTGGAAGTTGGAAAGAAGGGAATTTCCAAGGTTACTCTTCCTGAGAGAAAATAAATGGAAAGACAGCAATTCCCCAATAGAATTCCCCAAATAAATTAAACCATTTAAAACATTTAAGACAGTGAAATATCACATCAATCTTTAAGGTCAAATCTATAACTGTCTTATCAAGAGCCTGCTTTTAAAGTAGTTTTGAAATTTAAGGAGGATGTGGCAAAGCACCTAAAGTTGTGATCTTCAGTTCGTAATCATTCTCAGTACAGTGGTAAGGTTAAAAAAAAAATAAAAAAAATGTTAAAAAGACAACAGACAACTACTGGTTTCAAATTTTTATTTCCTTTCCCAAAAAAAAAATTATTTCCTTTGCTCCTTTCTCAACCTTTCCCCTGTTTCATCAAAATTCCCAGAATATGTATTTGTATGTTCTTCCTATTCCTCTGTTAATGCCCTTGGACCATCTAGTCCAGCCCATCAATTCTTTCAGGGAGTCGGGGTGTGAAATTAGCTACATAGGAGGAAAAATGAGAGGTGGGTTAAGAGAGAGGAAAGTGCAGTGAACAGACACCACTACAGTCTACACTAAAACATGTTTCACATAGCTGGAGAAGCAAATTCATAATCAGCTTGCAAATTTTAAAACACTTAACTGTTTGTGAAACCAGTAATAAAAAAAAAATTTTATCAGATCTGTTCCAAAGCAAGAGTACATAAAATTTAGTTGTAGGGTATGAAATTACTTCTGCCTTTTACACACATTATAGGATACACACCATAATTGCAAGACAACACATTATTTCTCAAATAGTATAAAATATACTTCTTGACACTATAATCTTAAATAATCTATATTTTTCTCTGGAGTTTTAATGCACCTGCCATGCTGTACTGAATACTACTATATGCAATCTGGACTTGGAGCCCATTAAAGTAATTTAGACTAAAGGTATACTGTAAATGATTCTTACACAACATAAAGCTGAGTAAAATCGCAAGAGTAGCAGTGGAAATGTTTTGATATATGCACAGTTTTGAGACTCATTTTAACTGCAAGTTGTTTAACTACCTATTGAACTTAAGAAATATTTTGCTGTCTGGTGACAAGGAATAGTTTGCTCAGACTATGCATTAAATTAATAGATTATATAGAATAGCAAGTTTATCACAGATGGAGACAAATTCTGTCTTTTACTAAGATTCATTTAACAAAGGAAATGAGAAGCAACCAGTGACCACCCTGATTCCTAAATTCCCTTCAATCTTTCCTATGCTCAAGTTAGAACTTCCTCTTACGTGAAATAGGAGCCTGTGGCTAACCAGATTTGCCGCACTACTAATCATCTAAAACTTAGTGTCTAGTCCACATTCATCATCTAGACTCTAGTCAAAAAAGAGAAAAAGCCCTCCTCAGCAGACAGTTTATCCAGTTTTAAAATGGGCTTCTAAAAGACATGAGACAAACTATATTCAGAAGGGGTCTAACTTATTCCATGAACTGAAGAAGGAGTTGGGTCAAATTCATCAGTTAAAAAGCCCCATTTTCAGTCTGATTCAGGCAACACTAATATCAGGTTAAATAGTCACTGGCGCTTGTCTGCCTGTCATAAACCTTTAGGGGGCCATTGCAACACCACCACCCACCACAGTGTTTCCAACCAGGCAGCTGGCACTGGACTTACATCTGCACAGATTAAGCAGCATTACCTGTGAAAAACATCACTCTGCTACTACAGCTGAACAGATAAAAATTAATTCTACTGTCATATACTGAGTGACATCAGGGCACTAACAATGGCAGTAAAGACTCCGAATAATGATCATACAAAAGTAATGTAGTTAAATTCTCCAGGAATACGGCTCTTCTGATCAAGCCCTCTCACAAAACATGTCTCAGGATGAAAACCCTTCATTCAGTTTTCTAGCACTCACTGTCCACAGAACACACACATCGAGTGTCACACACCTTCTACACACATACATCTTTAGCTTTGTGAAAATACAAAAGAGTGTCTGCTCTCACCGTCTACAATATGAACTATTTTTCAAGTTGTGACAAAATGCTTCCAAACGGCAGCTCGTCTTCAAAGGTTATAGTTTTCCTTACAACTTTTTGTCACTTTGAAGTGTACTATGTTTTCAAACATTCTTCTCTTTCATAAGTCCAAAGATTCAAAGGGTCAGGCAGAGACACACGTATTGTCATCACAGCATGGTGTCCAGTAACAGTGTGAATGGGTGAATCATGTCTCTAATCTCTCCAAAGTTTGTATTCTCTGTGAAGTTTTAATTCAGGTGGGCTAGCTAACTCTTTTTCCCCCTCTTTTTTTCTCAATTTTTCATGTAATTTTAAAAATGACCACAGTTTGTCACCTTCTCATTGTTTTTCTCAGCAGACAACCACCCTATTTAGTATAAATATCTTCCTAGGTTTTCCACCTGTGAACTAATTGTGTCCCTAGAGTAGCATTTGCAACTGGCAACTCAAAATTAATTATTCCAACAATACCAGACATGTAAATCTAATGTCATATTAAAGTTGTCTACCACAAGCTAACCATGGTATTATTTGTTATCATTTATATGTTATCTATTTGTATTTGTTGCAAATTCAAACTTACAACAGCTCTCAAATACAAACTTGCAGTTTTTTCCACAAGATCTCAATATTATAGAAGCATATAACCATAAAATAATAATTTTTGTTAACTTCTTAGTGCAAAAGGAAATGTAGCATCTCAAAAATTTGTAAATAAAGAGATTGTAAGATTGTTTATGGAAGAAGACAGTTTAAAAATCATTCAGTTCAAGAATGTCCACATGCTTAAATTCTCATGGGTGTTCTCTCAGTACTGGCATTGTTCGCAGGACTTGTGATCCTGGGTGCAAAGTAGTATCCCTTGAAATTAAGATTGTCCCTACTATTGAACCTAATATTTTTTACACTTCCAGATTTTTACAATCTACAGTGGGATTTGAGGGAAAGAGATGCTCACTGGGGAATTGTTTTGCTATGTACTTGAGTTTTGAGCTGAAGTGCAGACTAACTGCCATCATTGAGGATTTTACCAGCATGTAGAAGGAAATTATGATACTTAGAAACCCTCTTGTATGCTAATTGTGAGCTGATATTTCATTTAATCTTAGCTATTGAGTTTCATCTTATAAAAACAAAGAAACAAACTAAAAACTATTATTTGGTAGAATACATTAAACAGGGCTAGATCAGTTCATGGTTTTGTCCATTGCATATGGAATAAAAAGAACAGAAGAAATTAATCCTTACATGACTTTTGCCTTGCTTCAATAACTCAGCACCTCAAATCCAGTGAAGAGAGATTTTTGGGCAACAGGTTATGAAAAAGAGAGCTCTGTTTATCCTGAGCCACATCCGTTTTCCACGTGCCAGAGAGGAAGTGGTGTTTTGCAACCAGCTCTCTTCGAAAATGCTCTCCTTTGGAGGCAAGTGAAGATACTCTTGTTGTCTTGAACAGATTAGTCTCCTGATACTTCCCAGTTTGAATCCTTGACACTGTCTTTACACGCAGATCTTGATAAAGGTGAAGACACAAGACTACTGTTGATTTGCAGTTTTACAGTACAGAGTAAAAATTAAATAGGGAAACACTGATATCATAATTCAATTTACAGGATTGTTTAGTATGTAAGGTTTTCTATGTTAAAAATATACCCTTAATTTTGATTATACAAGATAAATATTTATGCTGAAGATTTAAACTAGTATAAACAAGACAGTGAAGAGTCTGTTATTTTGCAGATGTCAGATATACTCACATTTTCATCTTAACATGTTATCTGGTTTTTTGTCTTAATTTATGTCCTTAAGCTCCTTGGCATATTTCTTACTCCCTTAAGTTTATTTAACAAGTACAATACAAGAGAAACAACAACTGTCTTTTTATTTGAGGGTAATAAACACTTTTCTGCAAATCACCTTATGACTGAAATAAACAAACAAATAGATATTAAGTTGATAAACAAACTAAAAATTAACAGGAATAAATCCAAACTATGCATTTGGTATTAGTTTAAGGTTTCTTTTTGCAGCCATAGTTTATCATGCAATGTGCCCATTTTACAATTAATTAATTAATTAGTTAACCTGAAGAAAGAGAGGAGCACTTGCAACCCTCACTCAATAGCTGTGCAAGAAAAATACTTTCTAATGTTTCCACAGATACCAATGCTGATCACCTCTTACATCAAACGACCCTTGCCTGAAAGCTTGAGGAAGGAATTTGCCCTTATGAAGGATAAAAATTTTGCCTTAAGAAGAAAAGGATTATCTAGGAATTTAGGACTTAATTTACACAAACTGCAATAATCTCTTTGTCCCTATCCTGCTGCTTAGTTTGTGGAACCCCCAGCAATCCATTAGGAGGAACAGATATTTCTGGCTGGCCAATTTTCCTCTCCACAATGCCATACACCTCTACTAACTGCTGTCAGCCACTGTCTTTAGAAGTCCATAGGAAAGAAAAGTAATTCCAGCATTCAGGGGAAGAAGAAAAACACGTTAACTCAGCTGTGGGTTATATTAACTTCCTCTCAGTACGCAAGTAAATAAAAAGATTGATGATCCATGCCATGTCATGGTCTCTCAAACTCTTGGCACTGGAATCCTGAGACCTCCTGAGCAGGGTGACTGGCATAAAAGATTTGTCATCAGCACTCACAAATGCACTAAAAGCACATCTTGTCATTCCAGATAAATGATGCCTTTAAAGTTTGTTGTATTAAGTGAAAAACACTTTCAGATCCACCAAGACAAGGATCAGATTGCCTGTTATTTAGTAGATTTTATCTAGTGCAACCACAAGTGGCTTACGTAGAAACACAGTATCAGGGGAAAATAAATTATCATTTCTTTAACAAGATTTGACAGGAGAAAACAAAGAGAGTATGTTGATCCAATTATTAACCAGACTGGACAATTTTATGTCCAAAAAGTCACTGTGACTATACTCGTAAGTATCCAATCATCTGATAATCTAGACCTTCTTATTTTAATTTTCTGATCAGATTTATTTGAAACAGAGAGAGAGGTTGGGCCTTTCACAGCCAACAGAAAAAATTTTGCTGACTAGGCCCCCAAAATTTCCATTTCTGCAAAGGATAATATTCTAACTACAGTAAGAAAAAAATATCAGCTAAAAAGACCTCACTTTATTTTGCTTAATGCATTTATTCTCTATTGAAGTATATAATCCTCTAAGACAAACTAGTTTGTGAGATTATTTCTTCTAAATCATGTCATTATCACTATTATAACTTTGGATGAAAGAGGGAAATTGCAGAATCACAGACTAAGCTGATTTGGAAGGGACCCACAAGCATTATCAAGTACAGCTCCTGACCCTGTGCAGCACCATTCCCAATAGTCACACCATGTGGCTGAGAGCATTGACCAAACGTTTCTTAAACTTTGTCAGGCTGGTGCTGTGACCACTTCCCTGGGGAGCCTGTTCCAGTATCCAATCAACCTCTGGGGGAAGAACTTTCTTTTAACATCCAGTTTAAACCTCCCCTGACACAGCTTCAGGCCATTCCCTCAGGTTCTGTCGCTGGTCACCAGAGAGAAGAGATCAGTGCCTGCCCCTCCTCTTCCCCTCATGAGGAAGTTGTAACTGCAATGAGGTCTCCTGTCAGTCTCCTCTTCTCCAGGCTGAACAGACCAAGTGACCCCAGCCCCTCCTCATACAGCTTTTCCTCAAGGCCCTCCACTGTCATTTGGATGCTCTCTAATAGTTTTATATATTTTTTTTATATTGTGGTGCCCAAAACTGCCCCCAGCACTCGAGGTGAGGCCGCCCCAGTGCAGACCAGAGCGGGACAATCCCCTCCCTTGCCCAGCTGGCGATGCTGGGCCTGATACCCCCCAGGACTTGACCCTCCTGGCTGCCAGGGCACTGCTGACTCATGTTCAACTCGTCATTGACCAAGACACCTGGGTTCCTTTCATGGCACAGCTCTCCAGTCTCTCATACCCCAGCCTGTCCATAAATCCAAGGTCACCCCATCCCAGGTGCAGAATCCAGCACTTTGCCTGATTGAATTTCATATGGTTGGTGATTGCTCAGTCCTCTAATGAAGAGTGGAAAGCCCAGAAAATAATTTTTTTATTTAATTTTAAAACTTTTTTTCACATATACATATGTGTGTGATGATCAGAGGCATACTCATGATATTTCAACATATTATACAAGTCCTTTATGCAGGCGGAGTGTGAAACAGATACCTCGCAGTGTAGTTAAGCTCACTTCTCTTCCTTCCCCTCATTCAATCATTTCTAAATTCATATTCAAATATTTTCATTTCAAATTTCTATTTAATCATAACTAACACTTCCATAAACCACAAACATTCACACTTTTATTTTTCACTTTGTCATGAGTTTACTTGATCATATGCTGGGGCCACAGATCTGTTGTCCTGTACAATTTGCATGTTGAAATATGCTTGTTAGATACCATAACTTTCCATTAGTCAAAACCAAATCATTGCTCCAGCCAAGCTGTCCGTATGTGCCAATCACTATATGAATATCTGAAGTGTCAGGGAAACATCAAAGATGCATGAAATACAACGACCCTGGCTGTTTATCGACACTGTGTATTTGTAAATATTATTTTAGAAGTTTTGTGAAATATGAAAAGGTTTCTAGTTTTCCAGGGAACTAGAAATAACTAATATGTCCCTGGAAAATTAAGAAATTTTAAAAATATTAATAAATACCGAAATTGCACCCATAACCAGCAATAAGTTTTCTACAGATTTCTTAAGAAAAGAGGTTTTACAAGACTTATAGTGTATGTGGAAACAAGATGTGTTCAAGACACATTGTCCTCTAAAAGTCTCAAAGACCACTCTGAGGCTTGCTGCTAGTGGGGAGAATAAAAAAGACATTATGAAACAAACAAACAAATAAAATAAATAAAACAAACACAGCCAAAACCACACAGACACACACCCCCTCAACAGAATGGACCACCTTTTCTAGAAATTCACTTTAATATTGTGCACAAAACAAACCTGAAAATGTTATCTCGGTTCAAGTCGGAACTTACACCTACCCAAAAGCAGCATTTAGTACTTCAGCTACATCAGAGCCACCAAGTAGAACAAGACAATCTTATGTGCATACTCCAGAATCATCATTAGTTTATTTTTCTTTCATTAAATGCTTGTCTGAGGTAAAATGTCACCTTTCTGAGAGGAAAGCCAGCTTTTCGTAGGATTTTTTGTTTCAAAATGCCTGCAAGCAAAATCAAGTCAAAGAAAAAAGAGAACAATCTTTTGTCTTGTGCCTTCAGCACACGTGCTTGTCACAGACAGTGAGCTGTGGGATTCCCAGACACCAGTTCCCTCAGAGATACCTGCTGGATAATATACACTTATGCGGCCGCAGGTCAACAAATATTTTTATTCTTCTGGGAGACTCGTGGTGGTTGTGTAATGCAGAGAGGAAAAGCCAAAAAACATCTGAATCAGCTGAGATGCACACCTTCAGCCAATTTGTGTGGGACAGTTTTACATATGCCCATGAGTTTGTCCTGGTTGACAAACTTAATCTCTTTTTACAACAAGGTAACCCAGTTGGCTGATCAATGGAGACCAATTGATGTAATCTTTTTTGACTTTGGAAAAGTTTCTGGCACTGTCTCTCTCAGGATTCTTTCGAACAAAATGTCCAGCACACAGCTGGATAAACACATCCTGTGAAATGGGTGAGCATTGGCTCAGGGGTTGGACAAAAGGGATTGTAATGAATGGGGTGACATCAGACTGGTGACCTGTCATTAGTGGGGTTCTACAGGGCTCCTAGGGCCAATGATCTTCAATACCTTCATAAATTATTTGGATGCAGGACTCAAGAAATGGTAAGTCTGCTGGTGATACAAAACTGAGAGGAGTTATTGACTCCCTCGGAAGCAGAGTCCCTGGAGAAAGACCTACACAAGGCAGAGGGTTGGACAATCATCAACCATATGAAGTTTAACAAAGATCAGTGCTGGATTCTGTACCTGGGACAGGTCAGTTCTGGATGTACAGACAGACAGACTGAGTGAGAAAGGGACATGATGATCCTGGTCAGTGGAAAGCCTACAACTTTCTCATGAGGGGAAGTGGAGGAACAGGCACTGATCTCTCCTCTCTCGTGACCAGTGACAGGACCTGAGGGAATGTCATGAAACTGTGCTGGATGGGTTAGGCTGGATACCAGGGGAAGGTTTTTCACCCAGAGGGTGGTTGGTCTCTGCAACAGGTTCCCCAGGGAAGTGGTCAAGGCACTAAATCTGCCAGAGTTCAAGAACAGCTTAGATAATGCTCTCAGGTACATGATGTGATTTTTCGGCTTGTCCAGTGCAAGACCAGGAGCTGAACTCAATGATTCTCATAGGTCCCTTAAAATTCAGGATACTTTATGATTCTATATCTTTTTATACTCCTTCAAAATTTAATGTGAGAGCTTTACTATTGGGAGTAAAGTTGAAGCTCCAGAGCCCACTGCTCCCTCCTTCCAGTGGGAAGTCACCCACAAAGGTGGGGCAATACACTCCTGTGAGGACTACCTTGAAAATAGGGCATTAGCTCAGAAACAAAAGACGAGGCAATTCAGTGCATTGTCTGAGAGATCTGTGGACCATTTGTTACAGTTTAAAGCCTCTCCTCACTCTGTCTTCCCTTTATGAATTATAAATCCCACGGCACATACGTACTCCCAGTAACATATGAAGGGTCAACTTGCACTTGGCACCAACATCAGTGGATCTAGTTTTCCATGGGTTACTCTACAGAGGCTAGTAAATATTTCTTCATACTGCAACTTATTAAAACTTTTAAGATATAACCATTGCCCCAAGGAAGTTACAGTGTACGGAGAGCAGACTTACACATCTAGAGGGAAAATTGAACACTAAATTTGAAGTTCTTGACCACAGTCCTACAATTGCTTTACCAGGATGAGTAGCAGATATAAATCATATTTTGACAACAAATATGACATATATCCTTCCTTAACTATTACTATTTTGTATATCTGAATAGCGGTTTTACAAGGCAAAAAAACCTAGTAAATTTGCTGTAAAATAATTCTTATTGCAAAATTATGACCTTTCCTTGTAAAAAATTTATGAAATCCATAATAGTGCTGCAGCAAGAGCTGTCAGGTGAGAACAAAACAACCTTTGCTTGTTTACAGGCTGTGTGAAACTTCTCAGATCTGATTTGCAAATATGTTAAACTATATATAAGTGTGTTTTAGGATTTCTTTATCCCACTATAGTCATATCTTTACTGGATTAAACATATTGAATTAATATGTCTTGAACTTCCTAGTGCATGGAATGACTGGTGGAATGCTCCAGAAGAGAAGAAAATAAGGTTTCTGAGTTCATGTACTTTAGAAAAAGATGGTATTCTCTGCTGGTGTTTCGGTTTGAATGTTTTATATTTCTGACTACCAGAAAAGACACAAATATATCTTATAGTTAGAGAAAATTTTCTTCTATAGAAAAGGCATAAACTTGAAAAGTCTGAAAAAATATTCTAAAAACTTTTACTGTAGAAAAAAAAATTCTGTGAGAGTTATACTATTACAACAACTAGTATTAGGAGATGTATAGCAAGATGGTTCTGATTTCCTCATTACTTTGAGGGATATTACACTGATTGGGTTAAGGTCTATGCCATCACTGGTTACACTTACTACAACTGGTTGGCTTCCAAAACCTCTAGGGCAAGCAGAGCCCAGACACAAACACATCATGTTTCATGCATTTCCAGCAAAAACATGAGGAGACAAACTACATTTGGACCCTCCCCTCAAACACCAACTCAAAAACATCCTAGCAGTGCTGTGGTGCTGTCTCAGAGATGCAGACAGGGAGGAGGTCCATCTGCTTCTAAATTTTGGCCGTCATTTAGCACATCACTTTTCATATGCAACAGTCTGGATTCTGGAATTTAAAACATGTTTCTACACAGTAACTGTAACAGCAACAGAAACATTTCTAAAAAGGAACTTGTGAATACCGTAAGCAATCAATGCTATCGACACCACAATTGTTGTAGTATGTGCTGTTGTGCACACTGCTGGCAGAGAGGAGTCTGGAATGGCCTCCGGCTTGGACAGCTGCAGGGGCTGCTGGCAGACAGCATGCCAGCTGACAGGTTTTAGTTGCAGCAGTGCCTGGAGACATCCCCATGCAGCGCCTCACTGTTCACTGCCTTGCTGGTTATATTTCATTTGATTACTAAAGCCCACTTTCTCTTAACTCCTGCTGTCTAGCCCACTTTACACCCTGGAGTAGGCTGCAAACAGCATTTGCCTGGAAGCCTCCCAGGCCAGGTTGAATGGAGGGGCAACCTGGTCTAGTGGGAAGTGTCCCTGCCTATGGCAGAAGGGTTGGAAACAGGTTGTTCTTTAGGCGTCTTCCAGCTCAAGCCATTCTATGACTGTGATTCTCACAGCACCTAAACAGCAAAAAGGCACTTGAATGTCAAGGGGAAGTCAAGCCAGAGGGGACTCTGAGGAAAAAACATCGTTCAAGTGCACTGCAAATAAATGCATAACACAGAAATACCCTATGTAGAGCACAGAGCTGCTCACTGCTGCTGCCCTGGCACGGTCGGATGTCAGGCGTCTGCAGTGAGTAGGGCCATGCATTGCAGCCTGATAGCAGCCCCTGATGGCCAGACCTGCCCACCTAGGACACCGTGGCCAAGGCCAAGCTCCCCAGTATGGTCTGACCCAGGGCTGGGGGAGCATATGGGGTCCAGCCCAGCCTGTCTTTCACGGGCTGGACCCCATATGCCCACAGTGTGTCCTGCTCAGCAGGCCCCTTGGCTGGACATGACCACCCCCCAGCTCCAGGCACAAGGATCCAAACACAAAGAAAACTGCTAATAAACCTAGACTTGTTAGCCCTCCCTAGTTTTTGTGCACTCATGTGTTTGGAAAGTTTTGCCTGCTATTCATAAAATCGTAATTACAGTATACATCAAACAGTTTTTCCAAAGTGTTAAGCATTCACTCTCCTGTATCATAACAACATTACATATAGATGGCAAATTAGGACACTTATTTATATGTTTCTTGAGCTTTGTAGTCTTCCACTGTGTGTTTGCCAGTACGGTAACTTACCCTCTCAACCTTTTTAGCTAACTTGTGCCACACAGAAAAGAGTGTCTGAAATGTCCACTGAAGAGCTGGAGACTGAACGCAGGCAGCAAAAAGCAATGATGACAAACTTGTCTTTTTGTTTATAACTTGTAGTGTACTGTTGTTTTCAAATACACATTTCAGCAGTGAATATATTAGCATTTACTTATGCAGGAATCAACAGTGTAAGTCATTAGTACCCTCTACTGGTTTACATTATAGCAGCAGGCAATCTGCCTTGTCCTTGTCCTAGTGACTTCTGTGCAACCTATCTTCTTAATAGGATCTATGACTAATTAAAAGAGATAATTATTCCTGAGTAATTTACAAAAAAAAAAAAAAAAAGAAAGAAAAAAAAGAAAAAGGAAAAGGAAAAGGGGGTGAAATTATAAAAACATTAAGAGTTGGGCACAGTTTTATCACCTAATAGGTGGATTATTCAGAGCAAAGCCCAGCTTGGAGTCTGTTACAAAGTCACACTAGTCCAGCCGGATGTACCAGGAGAAAAGCAGGCCACAGCCTCTCTTCTGCTTTACAGGAATAATGTGCCAGAACTTTTAAAACTGCCTGTTTTCAAGCCTTTAAAAAAGTGCTTAAACACTATGATCACTGTGATTTTCCCATTAACTACTCATTAGCTTCCCTTGCTTCCTATAAAAACAGTCTTGACCACATAGAGATAAGAGTATCGATGCAATAGATAGAGATGTGCAGACAGCAGAGCCCCTGAAGTCACTGCTTATATTGTGAAAACTACCTGCTTCCCACCACCAGCCAGCCACCCCACACCAAGCCTTCCGGGTGTACACACTGTCCAGCTCAATCCCCACTTCAAGGCCCCAAATTAAAGAGTGCTGCCCTTTATTCTGTGGGCCATGGTGTCCCATTGTGCTACATCAAGGCACAGAGATATATCTCTGAATTAGACCTTCACAATGGAAAAGAAAGGGTTGAAGAGAGAGGTGCTAAAAGCTTGCGGGAAAGATACTGACACTGAGCATTCTATGCTACATTTTCACAGGCTGGAACATAAACAATCTCTGTTCTCTCCATCCATTGACTACAGAAGAAAAGAGTTTTCCAACTAACTAAATTACTTCTGGATGGTTCAACAATATGTGTGATGATAATCAAAGGAAAGATTATGTAGCAGCCATCATTCTGTAACAAGAAATCACAACCTGTTATGATCCACTGTGCTCCTTTGAAATCTCTTGCTTGAGCCTTTTGCTAAGATGTCATTCACTCCTGGGGAGCAGCAACCCAGATCAACAAATTATTAAATGATTGAGAAGGAACACAGAAAAACTTTGTGACTCCAAACAACCTTCAGCCTTCACAGGTAGTTACAGTAATTTCTTCCTATAAGTGCTTAGAAGGAGATGTACTGAGAGGAAAACGAGAGTAATGCAGTTTATTTATTATCTCAGCCAAAAGCTAATGTGCTGTACCTGCTGACAAAGTTTGGGGTAACATCACAGGAAATACTATTATGAAACAACCTTTTCATCTTGTCAAGATCATTCCATTTCCATAGTAATGCAGAAAGATTTTTAAAGGTTTTTCTAGAGGAGCAGGCTCTAGAAGACAAGAAGCCCATTGCAGTCCAAGCAAGAAGAGTTGTCTCCCAACTTTCTACTACATGCATTTTATGTATTCATATCTTGATACAAAAATAGTATCAGTATCCACTGTTTCAGAAACATCAAAGGATGCTTTTAGCAAAACTGTGGACTACACCCTAATCTTGTGCTAAACTGGTCTGTAAATCAAGAGTTACTCTCCCTGCCTCAAATGGAATTACATTATCTAGGTACTGGCAGGCTAGACAGACATTATGATGGAATTCTATGTAGTATGTGTATTTGTCTATTCAGGCATCGCCCCACAATCTAATGAGATCTGAACCAAAAAGATTTACTTAATTCTAAGCAGAGAAAAAAAGAACTGAGTGTAACCTGAAATAAGGAAAGTTTATTTTCTTTTTAATAGAGAACACATCTTTCATTAACCTATCATGACTGAAGACTCTTTATGGAAAAAATTTACATCTTCATATCTAGTTTGCTTCTGTGAGTCTGCAGCTGCATTTCACATCATTTTGAAGTCCCTTAAAAATATCAATAAGACAAATTATTTTCCAAATGTCAAGAACTACAGTGACAGCGCCATCATCTAAAAAGCTGCAGTCACTATTTAAAAATACAAAGTTCTGTCTGCTTCTCATTAGTATTAAAGGAACTATTTTCTTAGGGATTGTGCACTAGTGTCCATATCTTCCTTTATCATCTGCTATGCATGTGATTAAGTGCCTTGCTTAGTGGTAAATTACAGAAGGGGAAGAAATGAGAGAAAGCAGAGATATAAACTTGACTGGAGACAGATTTTGAGCTTGTAACATGAGTTACAGAAAGTAATTTTAAGGCGAGAAATGCTATTCCCTGTTTAAAGGAATTCCAGTTTTAAAGTCTTTCAACCTGCAAAGACATCTCTCATCTTTGGGAAAATCTTCCAACCACTACAACTGAAAAAATGCAGTTAGAGGCATAAAAAGTGAAAAACGCTTTAGCAAGAGGACTTCACCATGTGCAAGCCTTGCTATACCCATTAAACCACATCCACATTGAGTAAAATTTCAGCATACCAAAACAAGTGGTTATGCATGATATCATGTACAGCCTAATGGCACAGATCCACCAGGCATTTTAACTCATGGCTGACACTAGTAGGTGCTCCTCCACTGTGTTTATTTTGATATAAAGGTGTTTTTAGGGTGCGAATCTGAATTAAGTCTTCCATGAAAGGCTGTGATTGATAAGACTTTTTGGAAGGAAGGGTTCTCTGCCACAATCCAGTAAGTCAGAGCATCAATCTGATCCAGCACTTGGCCTGATTTAGATCAAGATCTTGTATAAATTTTCCACACCTCTGGACAGTGCCTGAATTGCACAGTAACATGGATTTCCTCTTTCTCTATTTCCCTATTTCTCCACCTGAGGCCATTTTACTTCACACAGCTAAAGACAATTTCCTAGGAAAATTAGTGGGAAGAAGTAGAGGAGATAATACAATTGTTAGAACACTCACCTACCTAGTCTCACCCCCAGATCCATAAAATATTCATAGAAAATTAAATAACTTCACAGAAGCAAAAACACAAGCCTGGAGTACCTAAAAAAAGTGTGTTGTATTAGATCTCTTGTCCAGTTCAGAAAATAAAGACACGTTAGAATCTATCCCATTGAATGTTCTATCCACCAATTTAAAGGAAATAACCTTTGTATTTTGTTTTTTTCTCATTACATAGGATTGACCCCAGCTTTAGGATAAGGTTTACCGCTGAGAAGCTTTAGATGTTTCCTTCTATTTTGGGCTTAACTAGCAACCTAACTGTGTAGAACAGGAATCACACTTTTATTCCTCTCCTTGGCATTCTCTACTGCTGAGGTAAGACAGCTTTTTGCTTATATTGCTGGATCCAGTGAATGTTCTGCTTTGGATTCAAACTTGCCAATCTTTGCTAGAGAAGGCATTTACTGTTCCAGTTAAGCTTAATGGTAGAAAAGACATACACAAGCTGCTGGAATAGTTGGCTATGCTGAAGGCTTGCCCAGGGATTGGGAATTGTGTCTAAATAACATGTGAAGACTGAATGATCTTTACATCAGTGTCATAACACTTCAAACAAATCATTTAATTCCTGAGCATATTCAGTTGGAAAATATTTGTATGTCAAATATGTTTCAGTACAATGTTTAAGAAGTTGATGTAAAATCAAAGCAAGGAAGAGTAAATACCACAGCAGACAAAATTTTATGTAGTTCTGCCCAAATCAGGCAGTTGCATTCCACATTGCTAAAATATTTGTAATTAACCTCTAATCCAATTTTTAAAAGGTGATAATTTAATTTATATTGCTGTTCATATGCAAAATGTTGTGCAACACTGATGATTGCAAACCTTTTATGATGAGGTGCACATTTGAAATCAGGGTTTTAAGCAAAATCCTGCAGAGAGGTACATTTCAGTTTATATTGTAATAAATGCAAGGTAGAACTGAACAAATTCCATGTGAGGTTACTATCCAAATTGCTTAGTTAAAACTGTAAATTGTGGATTCACTTATACACCTGTTTGCACACCAGAATAGGAATTTCACATTCAAAGGCTTTCTTATTCTTGTCCTGGTAGCAGTTCAGATTGAGCTTGCCTAGAAAAATAGAGTTAGAAAGTGTGAGCAAACCTTTTGTTGACAAGCTGTATTCCATTTGAGAAACAATTAAAAGTTATATACCAGTGATCCTACTTCACATACCCTGTTGAGAGAACAAACCACCCCATAGTTCCAAAGAAAAGGATCCACATTGCAAAAATTTGAGATATGTGAATATTCTGACTTGAGCCATTTTTCCTGGGTGCAAAAGGCAAATTGTTTGTGAGAGAAGGACTGGGGACAGTATCATTGCAAGAGAATTTGTCAGCTGGCTGTGGGGATAACAAACCAGGCCTGAGGAGCTGTGATCCGAGGTTCAGAAGCAATGACTGAGAAGGGTGCTTGGCATGAGGAAATATTTGAGGCAGAAAATGAGAACATGAAGAAACACGCGAAGAGTTTAAATGCCTCTGTTCAAACAAGAGGCAGTGCAGCACAAGTTCAGCTGTTAAACCACTGCTTTTGCATAACATGAAGTATTCAGACAGCAGCTCACTGACACCCTGCCAGCACCAGCTGGGCATAAAGACAGGAAGAAAATGAGTGATTGCACAACTGCAGTGCAGCCTCTACAGTTACCTGGCAGCAAGGTTGCACAAAGACAGGTAAAATTCTGAAAAATTTTTGATTTAGGATCTGCACCTTCAGGAGCTGGCTAGGAGATTAAGAATTTAAAATAAAGAAATACAACAAAAAGTAAAATCTTACAGAATGCATTTAATCTGCATTTCAGGTATTGGTGATAAGGTTGGAAAAAACAGCTAATGACACAATATAAAATTGCATGTTTCACCTTGGCATGTTACAGGAGATGGTTGCATGTACTGACTTTGGAAGCAGTCATTTCATTCCACTAGGCCCCACAGAGACAGTCTAGCTGCATGCATTGGCATTCATTTCTCTCTAAGTATTACTAAATCCAGGGAATTATACTTGCATGTTCAATAAAAGGCTGAACATGTTCCATAAAGAGCATATTGAAGACCCGAGATGGAATGAGTTCTAGTGCAGCTGGCATTTCCTATATTACTTGCAGAGTACAAGTGGCAGTGACAGGTAGGGTAAAAGATATTCACTTGGTATCCAGGATAAACACCACATCGTTTTACTTGCAAATGGAATGTGTTAGATATGGAAATTAGGAATAAAAAAGAAATTCCAGCTGTGACTTTTCAGAGTAGATTTGTTCTGTGGTTTTAGTTTTTTTCAATATTTTCTTCTCTCATATAGCTAGCCTGTCTTAAATGCACAAAAAAATATCTGCATAAGCAAGATCTCCAGCAGGGGATCTCGCTTTGCACCTGAGTATTTTTTCTCATGTCTGCAATGCTCACATCACTCTGAGGCATTTTGGCAAGTAAAAATGAGAACAGTAAAAAAAACCTTCCTACATTCTATGTAGCATCTAAAATAGAAAGGTCTGGAGTCCTTCTCAGGTTGGTTTTCATCTCCCTCTTCTGTTCTGCCTAACAGAGATGTTCTGCCTCACAGAGATGTTCTGCCTAGGTTTTACTCAGTCACACTAATTCAGAATACATTCTCCTTCTGCAGGAGATTTTCCAACCCCTAACCACGGGTTTTTTCCCTTAGGTCAGCAAGCTGGCTTGACAGAGTTGAAAGGCCAATGTCACCCCTAGCATATAAAGTCACGGCACCAGCACACCTGTCAATGTTGACACCAGCAATTAACTTGGATGGGCTAAGCTTATCTACAAGACCTTTTTGACAAACCACCCCAGGAAAGAGTTGCCATCTTGTCAAGAAAACTTGTTGCAATATTTAATAAATCCAGACTTGATTTTCATAATATGGAGACTAGCTAAGCAGTTAATCCTCACTCATGGAGATATTCTATGTCTCCTTTCACTAGTGTGAAAAACTCTATACAAAAACTTTGCATTCATAGGGTAATGTGAGCATAATGGAATGGGTCACTAAACATTTAATTTCCCCTTCTCATAGCACTCGATTGCAGTCATCAGGCTTGAGGTTGACGCATGCGAATCTCATCAAGTTGAACAAGGCCAAGTGTAGGGTCCTGCACCTGAGCTGGGACAATTCCACACACAAACACAGGCTGGGTGGAGAATGAATGGAGAACAGCCCTGAGGAGAAGGCCTTGGGGGTGCTGGTGGATGAGAGGCTGGACATGACCCAGCCATGGACACTCCCAGCCCAGAAAGCCAAACGTGTCCTGGGCTGCATCCAAAGCAGTGGGGGCAGCAGGGCCAGGGAGGGGATTCTGTCTCTCTGCTCTGCTCTGGTGAGACCCCACCTGGAGAATTACACCAGCTCTGGGGCCCCCAGCATAAGGAGGATATTCAATATCCTATTGGAGTAAGTCCNATTCAATATCCTATTGGAGTAAGTCCAGAGGA
>VYZT01039109.1:749-17847 GCA_013400735.1 Pomatostomus ruficeps
CGGGAACGTCCCGGCACCGGGCGGGTCAGCCCCGCTGCCGCCGGACGGGCCGAGCGGCGGCCTTGCGGCTCGAGCAAAGTTGCGACTGGGATACGAACACGAGTGTTTGCGCGCCGTGGTGTCGCTCGGAGCCTTTGGGGAGGTTTGGGCGCTTTTTTCCATTTTAGCAGCTGTGCTCGGAGCACACGCGCCCCGGAGGAGCCGTTCCCGGCCCCGCGCCCCTCCGAGCGCCGCTGCCCCCCCGAGCCCGGGATGTGCTCGTTTGTCCCCTCGCTGGGGCTCCGGGAGCTCCCGGGGCCGGCGGAGAGACCCCCGGGGTGTCCGGGAGGCCCCGAGACCCTCCCGGCTGCTTCGCGCTGGGCTCTCCTGGGAGCGATCACCGGCGATCCCCCGGGCCGAGCCGCTCCCGGGGCGCGATCTCTCGGAAGGTGGGAGCCCCGCGGTGAGCCCGGAGCCGCAGGGTTACACACGGCTTTGGGGAGAGCACATGGTGCAGCTGAACTGTGAAATACCATCTTTCTCCCGCAACGTGTTCCTCCCTCCGAAGTGTGATTTATGCGTGTTTAGAATAACGGTGGATTTCTGAGCCCATCTGTTTGTCTGCCTGTTCGCACACATGGAATATCTCCGCCTATGGTGATTGCCTATGGCATTATTGCAGGAGAAGGAGTTTGATAGGAAATATTGTAGCAATTAGAAGTCCAGTGATGCAAGATCCTGACACATTGTGATTGTCTTGCTGTCAGTTCTGTGTCTCCTTTAAAAGTTCGTTGTCGTGAATCACTGTAAGCAACCGTTTAACTTGTGCAGCATTTCTACAGCTTTTGCATTTGAGAGATCTCTTGACATTGAGTCAAACTCTTTCCACTGTTATTTTTTTCCTGTAGACGTTCTTTGTGACAGTCATATTCTGTTAGGCAACAACAGAAAAAAATAAGGAACTGCTTTTAGATAAGACTGTTGCTGCCTGTTTCCTCTGGCTCTGACTCTTAGAGACCTAAAAAAAATGGGAACTGTGAGAAACTTTTATTATGGTGGAAAAAGAGCATCTTCTGTGGGAAGTGAGATTTCTAGATGGAGTGTGAGTGACTGCTGTCACCCCAAAGGAGTTGTCAGAGCAGAACCAAACTTTTGCTTTCTTAACACCTGTGATGTATAAGGCGTGTCCGCTTGTTTCAGTTTTCCCTCCTTCCTCTGGAATTCTGTTTCGTGACAAATAGGTATTTTGTGAGAGAGGATGGACGCATAATTGGAGTGTGAGTTTTTATATACTTTTTCAAATTCTTCACTGTTCATTTTGTTGGGAGAAAAACAGATGAAGAGGAATAACTTGGACTCCAAGCCCATTCTGGGAAACAGGTTCTTGCACTACTTGCCTGTGATCCTGCCTGAAAAGTTTTGTCAGTCTGTAACACTGAAATATGTATTGAAAATATTGAGCCCCCATGGGTTTTTTCTCATTTCTGGCAGTTATTGAGGCAGTACTGGAGAAAACACTGAGAGATTCTGAAGCTTCTCCTGCAGCATGTTTTTGGGCTTTATTCACACCTACCTGTTGGTCTGAAGGCCTCTTGCAATGGCTTGGAAGAGTTTTTTTGTGTTCTGAATGAGCTGTTGTTACTCAGAGGAGAAGGAGTATTTTTGTTTGAATGGGGGTAGGAGCCAGAAATACCCACGTGCGTTTTTCTCCTGCTCTGCCTCTGCTCTCTTAGCTGTAAAATGGGGGTGGTTACCAACAAGTCCCCTTCCTGAACACCTGCAGCTTTCTAGATGTGTAAAGCATTAATTAGTGGATGTATTTTAGCATCTTTTCCTCCTTTATGTGGTACGAAATACATTAGACCTCAAGGCTATGAAAAATGTGTAACAACAACCAACCTGGCAGAACAGACCAACAGCTGGGGCAGGTGGGAGAAATCAAACTCATTCAGTCTGAATTGAAAGCAAGAAAATGGACTGTGACTGGAGCAGCAGAGGAAGTACTTAAAGGAAGCTTTCAAAAATGAAATGATGAAAGTGGAAATCTGGGGCTTGTAGGACTTTTGCTCTGTCCTAAATGAAAGCCTAGATGGGTCCTTAGGGAAAATTAATTTAATAGCCCAACTTGTGCTTTTGTTTTTGTCGTTCTAACTTGCTTTTCTTAGAGGTTCGTGTTGCAAAAGAGGTTGTTCATGGTGATCTCCAGCAAATGAGAACAGTAAGTACATGGGGCCTCATTTTAGAAGCTGGGCTCACCTTCACCACTGAACGAACCTGTTTCTAATTGCAGCTTGCACGGGTTTACTGCAGCTCAGCAGAGACAGAGTGCTCATGGTGCTTTGTACGGTTGGAGCACAGAGTTGTGGTTCGGGAAGTCATGAATGGCCGTTCTGCCCGTGACACCCATTCCCGCGTTTGTCTTGGAACTCACTTAACCAGTCTGTGTTACCCTTTATGGGCAGAGGTGACTAACCCAGTGTACACCCCTGCAGGTGCTCCACCGGGTTGTTTGTAGGAAATTGTGTGATACGTGTCGTTGTATCCAGTGTAAGTACAAGGTGCAAAAAAATTCTTGTAATATTAAAAACAAAAACTAAATAGTCATGCAGCTGAATTATAGTTTATGATGACCTTGATGCCACTTGTCACTGAAGATGCTGAAAATGCAGCAAGAGAACGGTGACCTGCTGCTCTGCTCCTGGTTCCGGGACAGGTACGGTGCCAGAGGAGGCTCACACGTGTCTGTGCCACGCTCCAGGGACTGCATGGAGGGGCCTTTCCCAGCACAAAATCGTGTGGAGGTTAAAGGTTGTCTAAAATGGGCAAAGTGAGCCCTGTCTTGCCGAAGGCAGAGGGTGACAGTAATTCTCTCTGTTACCAAACGCTGCTCAGCTGTGTTCATTGTGCTCACCCTTCCTTTCAGCACAGGCACACGCTCTGCTCAGCAAGTGCCCTGCTCCTCCCCGCTGAGGTCAGGGAGTGCTCGGGAGATAAGAGCCCTTTATCTGGAGCTGATGGTCCCAGTCGGGAAGATTCCTGTGTCAGCACAGGCAGTCCCGAGTGGCCGAGCTCACATCACGCAACTGCTGCTGCCGAGCTGGAGGTGCCCCGGTGCTCCCTGCTCGCCCAGGCTGGCGTTCCCAGTCCGGGCACAGCTCACGGGAAATGGTGTCAAACCAAGGAGCCAGATGAGTTTGGTTAAGTCAGAGAGTTGAGTGCTGGGCTCCCTGTGGCTGCTGCAGGGGCAGGTGGTGCTTTCCCGAGCTGTGTCCTCGCCTTTTCCCGTGCTGGGGCTGCAGCGCCGAGGGAACCCAGCCTGCGTTCAGGACCGGGATGTGGGCTCTGGAAACAGCCCGGACCCGGCGTCTCTCCCCGTGTTTCACTGTAGAGCTGTGTCTCTAAAGTCAAATGGAGGAAGAAGTGGTATCTAGGAGGTGAAAGAAGAATTCAAAGTGTTCAAACCGCGAGGTGATTTTGGCCCAGTCAGAATTTTTCTTTTTGAATAAAAAAACCCAGAAGCCAAAGCATTTGCATGCGAAATCTAGATTTAGGTCTGACTTAAAAGTCGTGGTGCTTTTCGGAATTGCTGCAATGTGTCTAAATCACACAGAAAATTAAGCTGTATAAAATACTTCAAAATCTTTTCTCGCAGGTTTTGGGGTGGTGAGGAATGTTTCTAAAGCCAGGCTGGGAGCTGCTGTCTTTAGTTGCCTGAGGTGTGGGATGAGGGGAACTGAGGTTCTGCGTGTGTGACCAGGTGGCAGTTCTAGAGCCCGTAAGTGACGTTTTGTTTAAAAACAGAAAAGCACAAGGAGTTATTTTTAATAGTGGTTCGAATGCAGAAGCCTGTGAAGCTGTCAGATCTTTTTACAGGTAGATAAGTCGTTTTCTGTCTTGGCTTATTTTTTATATGCACCTTGGATTGGATTGAGATTACTTCAAGTTCTAACCTGTGCTAAGTATTTAAACATCTGGACTTGCTGTAAGCACCATTGATGTGCAGACATGAGAAATCTCTTGGATTGTTTTTTAACATTTCCAAATGTGTCAGAAAAAAGCTGTATTTTTTAATCTGTTAAAACAGTATATGTAGCTTCCAGTGTTTAGTCTTATGACATGGCTCATCACATGGCACCATGCAATAAACTGCAAATAATTTTACGGTGTCAGTACAATTAAAGAAATTAAATTTCTAAATTGTTTACTTCAGCTTGGTGCTGCTTTAAGTGTCTGCTATCAGAGATTCCAGGCAGTGAACAGCTGTCTGTCGCAGATGGGAGAGGAAAAAAACCCTTAGCTTCTTCCTTCTAAAAAGGTTTCCATATAAACCCCATAGTAATGTAATACAACCTTTTAGTCAAATTTGAGTTTCCTGTTACACGTTTAAGTGAACCGACAGCAGACTCGGATCTATTTGAAACCAAGCGGTGTAAGTGAATGCGACCCTGGGAATTTTGTACTCCAAAGCATTCTTGAAACCTCACAGATGCTTGTTGAGCAGTCAGATGTATTATTTATTGCATCTTTAAAAAAAAAAAAAGGCCTTGCAGGTAGTTCACGGCTTCTGTAGTCTGCTGTGTTTGGTTAGATCGGCTGATATTGTCTGTCTGTGCTTGTGTGCTGTGTTTTACCCAAGAAAGTCAGGGAGTTTAGAAACTTACCAGCAAACCCACATTTTAAATAGAGTCCAGGTGTAACTCAGTCTGAAAAAGAGTAAGTTTAAGGTTGAGGGTTGAGTGTTTTCTGCTGAGGTCTCAAGATGGCAGAAATGGAGGTTTTGCACAGAACCGCCTGAAGTTTGGGTTATAAACTGGATGTGCTGGTTTATTGTTGTACGAGCTAGTTCACCGTGGCAATTATAAACTTATTAAAATCGTTACGACATGTCAGATCCCAAAGTGCAGAAGGTGGTAAGATCATTCTTTTTAAATGACAAAGTTGTTGCTGCTCTTGGCATCCAGCTATCTCCTTTATGGTGATGTCCTTGCTGTCTTTCCTTTTTTAACCCCTCTGGGCTATTTACAGGCATTTTACAGTTCTTAGGCACATAAAGTTTTTGTGCTTGTTTGTTTTGAGTAACTTTGGTCTCCGGTTCTGGACTCCAGCCTTTGAATTGTGCTTCACATGATGAATCAAAGTAGGTGCCAGCCCATCCCCTGCCCTTGGACAGACCTCGGGCACCAGGCTGGACAAATCAATGCATTTGCTTTTTAGGAAAGCAATTTATTTTGTTGTTTTGTCAAAGTATTGACTGGTTTGGGCTGCAGTTTGAAGCGTTTCTCTCTGTGAAGCTGCTGCCTTTCCCTGTCGGGGGTGCCGTGGTCCCTGCTCGCCTGTCACCGGGGCTTTCTGTGGCTGCCCCTCGGGGTGGGTTTCTCTCGGTCTGAGAGGGAGCGGGCTCTTTTCTGAATTCATTGCATGCATGGATGGATGGTTCGTGTGACATCAGTTGGAAATGGTGTTGAAATGTTGTTTTCCCGAGTGTGGAGATGCTGCTGCTGTTCCAGAAGCCCCTTTTGGAAGTGAGCCCTCGCAGCGGGCAGGGACCGCTCCTGATGCCGTGGTGCTGGTGGCAGGAGGACGTGTGCGAGTATGTGAGCTCCAACCTCTGCCAAACCGGCCGAGCTGGAGGAGCCAAGGGCGATAAACCTGAGCGCGGCAGTGCTGGAGAGAAGGGCAGAGATTCCCCTCTGAGCAGGGCGATAACGTTTCGCACCGCACAGCTCTTTGCAGAACGAGTGGCGGCCAGACTGTCCCCCGCAGCCGGGGCGGTGCTGCCACAGGTCTGAGGGATCTCCCTGGGGAGGTTGCAGTTTCCGTGCATCCTCCCACCGTTCAGCCCAAGCACCCGTGGGTGTTTGATGTGGTGGGACTCCCCAGGACGCGCTGTGCTGTCCCGCCGGGGGAGGCTGTCGCCATCCTGCTCCTCCGCGCGCTGTCTCCAAATGAATCACGGCCTCCTCACCGTGTGGGTGCTGTTGCAGGGACCAAAACCCGCGCTGATAAGGGCTGTGACCCCGTCCCAGCCCAGCCTGCTGACAGAGCAGGTGTTGCTCCACGCCCTGGGGAGGATTTGCAAGTCTTTCATTTTGCAGAGCTCAGTGACAGATCTGTTCTCCGGTTACTTTTGTCGTTGGGTCTTTGGGAAGCCCACTGGCTGTGAGGTGGGCAGGATCCACCAGCCTGTTCAGAACTCACGGTGTGCAGGGAGTGCAGTTTTGGGTCCATGCTGCCAGGAAAAGCGGGCGCTGGATAGTTGGGGTTGCTCCCTCAGAGAGCCGGGGTGCTGGGGGTGGCACAGCCCGAGCTCTTTCACCCCTGCTCAGTGGTCTCGCTTCCCACACTGCCGCTGTCTCTGCCTCAGGTGGTCCGGGATAATGTCAGTTCCAATTTTCCTTCTTTCCTTAGAGCCAACTGTCCCCTTTGACTTGGGAGAGTAACTTTTCTCTTAACTTGGTGATTTTTAAGCTGTGGAGAGGAAAATCGCTGTAGATGGTGCAATAATTGGGGAGTGCTGACCTGCAGGATAGCTTCAAAGGACACTCAACGCGATCCTTTCAGGAATTTCAGCTGAAGTGTCTTGTCCTGTTCTTAACCTTGTGGACGCTTGTTGCTGCCATCCTGGGAAGGCGTGGGTTTTCTCCTTGCTGGAACATTTTGTTTCCTGCACAGGAACACTCTGAATGTCGAGCCTCTCCAGGAGGATTTGTGTTGGGCTCTGGTTCTTGGGGCAAATCTGTTTCATTTCAGCGAGGAGATGGGGAGAAAAGCTGTAGGTATTGTAAGGTTTCTTTCGCCCAAGAGTAGGGTCTCAGGGTACATAGATATCAAACATGAACACAAGAATTCCCTCCTCTTTCGTGGAGATTCTGCTTCATTCTTTGTGCTGCTGGTGTTTCATTAGCTCTTCTGTCAGAGCTGCAAAAAAATGAGAGCCTCAAAAATATTAAACTGGAACCAAAACCCCCAAGAAACCTTTAAAAGGTTTTAAAAATACATGACTGTATTTCAAGGAAGCAAGTGAATCACAACTGGGTGTCTGTGTGCCGCCCTTTAATCAGCTGGGAAACCCGAGGAGTGACTCTCAGCTGTCAGTGCATTAAGAACCAGTGCTGCCTTTTGTGGAGTCTGTGTATACTGAGCTCAGGGCCCTGCAGTAAATATTCTCGCTGCGTGTTCATAATCATTCTCCTTAGAGTAAGCGCTTCTTGGGTGGGTATTACAAACCTGTTAATCTTTATGGTATTTATAGGGTAATTTTTAACTCTCTTGAGCTCTTTACTTCCTTGTGGGTCAATTACTCAATTTATAACATTATGTCAGATGTAAGAACTTTACCATCCAAGAGTAAACATCGTGGGGATGGTTCTCTACCTGTGTTTGCTCTTGGTGCTTTGTGTATTAAGGCACGCAATAACTTACTCCGTGACTGACTTACTGGGGTTTCTTTTAGTCCGCCTGGTTTGCACTTCGAAGGGACTGCAATGCCTTATTTTAGCTTTTCTGCTTCATCACTAACGCAGGAAGAGGGACTGTTCTGCTTTTGCACTCGCTCTGCCACGTGGCTTCCAACTTCCCTGCTCAGGGATGGCTGCACCTGGATTTTGCTGGACTTGAAAAATTCCTTCTGATGAGTAGTAGTGTGTTATTCACAGGTATTAATAAGGTGTCAGCACTGGGGAGGTTGGGAAAGAAATGCAGGGTGGGCAGGATAGAAGACTTTTGTTTCCATGAGTAAGCTCATGGTTTTTAATAATCTGATACTACTGAGTTTGTGCTTCAATGCTGAAGCTTATTAGAGCAATAGGAAATGGTTACAGAGGGCAGAATACAGTGTGAAATGTGATTTGTCTCTTATACAGAGCTCGCACATTTAGTTACAATTTTCTCGAAAGGTTAATTCCCAGCTTCTCTTCAGAACATTCTGTGCAGGCCTTTCTGTAGGGAAAAAAAAATTGGACCCAATTTAAATAGACAAGTCTTGTGAATCCTGAAAGAATTTGGGCATTTAGCCCAGGAAAGGGAGAGTTCTCTGCAAGAACTTCATTAACCCTGTCTGTCATCAAAATAAGTAATAAAAGTAGCTCTGCAGACATTCTAAGGAACAGATCTTCTTTGTTTTGCCCTGTGGCCTTGATCTGCAAGGTACTGGAGGATGAATCCTGTTCTGTAAGGACAGCTGTGCCGGTGTGGGGAGGGAGACAGAGATGTGCTCTACAGGGATACAGAAGTGGGGATATGAACTCAAGAGCTGCGTTAATTTTTGGAAAACTTGTGCCATTCGTTCCAGATACTCAGGAATGTGCAGGGAAGCTGATGTTTGTTTAGTAGCAATATTGATAATACAGCCTTGCTTGGCGTATTTTGGGGCAGAAAAAAACACAAACAATATTTCTACCATGGCTATTTTTGTAAGTAGAAAAATGTTAAATATTTTTACGTGGGGAAGAGTTTCTGCTTCCGTTTGGCTGTTGCTTGCAGGATCCAGATGCTGTGGAAGCTCTCCCTGCGATGCCAACATCTGGCTGCCTGCACATTTTGGGTAGAGTTTTACGAGGTGGCTTTGAAGTTGCTTTTGGATTTGAATCACATGAATCTTTGGATTGGCTGGGCTGCACAATTCTCAGCATCATTTCCTTTTCCTTCTGATTATGGGAAATGTAAATACTTCAAGCTGTTGTTCTGATGTTTTGAAGTTGGGGGAACATGTATCTGTATTTTCCTCTGCTCCTTTTCCCTGGATTTGAGACATAATCTGGGTCTCTGATAGGCAGCAGCACGGCTGCAGAGAGAAGCTGCAGGAGCAGAGTTGGCTGCAGCAGGTTTTGTGGATTTTGAGCCCATCTGACTTGGGCTTGCTCTTGTACTTTGATCTGCCTTTCTTAAACATTTCAGAAATATTTCTGAGGTATTTTTGTGAGGTTTGCTTAGTACTTCTTGAGGGCTTGGAAGTGTTCTAATTAAAAGATATTTATAAGTGCTAAGTGGTGGTGTTTCCAACCACATATGTACATGAAGATTTATAGAAAAGTTTGTTCAGATTCAAAGTTGTGTGTTTGTTAAACTTCCCGAGGATGGGCTGGGGTGAGCAGATCCTGCATTCCGGGTTTGGGGCTGTGGCAGCAGAGTTGATTCCAGTTTTGTCTCACTGGTTTCAGGTGTCTGTTCACTGGTGCTCCTGCGTGGGGTGGGTGGTCACTACAGGTGTCTGATAGGAACCAGCTGTGGAAGCAGTTTGGATTCCCTGTTGTGTCCGGTAGAAATTTATTTTAGGGGTTGGTTTAAAGTGAGGGGTTTCACCACAGCCTCGGAACCATCCGTCTGCCCAAGGGCTTGAGTTCTGGCTCTTCCTTTTGCCAAGGGTTCTTCAGACGCTGCTGGAGAGCGCGGCTGGGTTTCAGCTGTCGCTGTCACCTGGCTGGGGTGCAGTGAGGTTGTTCCTCCTGTGCCAGGAGCCCGCCTGGAGCGGAGGTGGCAGCGCTGGTGCAGGCAGCGTGTGTTCCCAGCTCCATGGATGGGACTTATTCCAGTCAGCATTTAATGATGTGAAAATGTCTGGCAGTTTCTGTGAACATTTATGTTGTGAATATATTCCCAGCCTATATTTAATCTTTCCTTCATCAGGAATGAATGAATTCTGAGAAGGATAACAGAAGTGTTCTTAAATAATTTGGCTTCGTGTTTGAAAGCTTTATTGCATTATAAATTAAAAGGTGAGCGTGTTGTTGCATGCTCGGTAAGCAATACAGTAAAATTCCAGGTAGATTTGGTATGTGTTTATTTTTGACATGTGTTTCGTTAGCAGCCGTGGTGGCCTGAGAGATTTGTCTCTTATGGTTCAAAGGTGATAAAAATGAATCCAGCGAATTTTCTGGAGGGCTCAAAATTGCAACTGTGAGAATATAAATTAAGGTTGTCTTCTTACTTTATCTGAAGCACACCTAGGTGAAAACCGGTTGGGGTTGGTGTTGTCCCTTTAAATGCTGCTGACTGCTGTCCATCCTCAGTTTTGGAGGTGAATGTATGTTTGATGTTTGCATCCTACACAAACATCACACATAAATATTTACGTGTGGTGTAGCACTGGGAAACTCAGTGCAGCGAAAGAAGGGGTAGGAATAGTCCAGCTAAGCTGGTGAAAAAGAACATTTACCTGAAAAGATAAATCACCAAGTACTCTTGGCACTGATCCTGGAGCTGTTTAGTGAAACCATCCCTTGGAATGGATGGATCTGCAGAGCATCTGAAATGGATCCAGAAGTCTTAGATAATTATGTCTTTTGGTTCAGGACCAAGTTCTAGGGAGCTGGTACTACAACACAGGAAAAAACCAAACAAAACCCAACCCTCAACCCAGTTAAAACTTTTAAAACTAAAATTAGAAGTAAACTACCTGCCTGCCTGGTGTGAGATGGACATTTGAAATGTTCTCTCAAAAGTATTTTATTAGCTCAAGCAGCATCCTCAGACACGGTGATCCAGCCGAGCGTACTGTGCCAGACCTCGCTATTTTCGAGCCAGTGTACTAGATTTTCCCCCAAACTAGAAGACAGAGTATTTGAAGTTATAATCGTGCTTGCTTAGACTGAGAATATGGACTTGAGCTGGGTGTAGGTAGTGATTTGAAACAGAGTGGGATGTTTCATAGAGTTAATTATTGGCAGGAAGCATTTGTTTTATTGACATCCACAGAGAGATGACTCTGAATAGCTTTAAATAGTTGACTTAATGTCATTTCCCTTCTAGGTATGGAACAGTGAATTATGGTGTCTGTCACAGCATTTGTTTAATGAGTATCGGTTGTTGACATGGTATGAAAAAGCTCCAGGGCTTTTCAGCCATTTCACGGAAACATTCTCAGGCAGTGGATCTGGGGACGTTGGGAAGCCCATCCCTGACCGGCTGTTGAAGGTCTGGTTTGCACAAAGTCTCAGCAGAAACCCACCTGCCCCCGCTCTCAGGGCAATTCCAGCCCTCCGAGATGTGAGGAGTGGCCGAACCACCCTTCTCTTCAGGGTCAGTTTGTGACCAAGACCCTCATCCTCGCCAGGGGGCTGTAAATCGCAGGTGGCTCACACTGCAGGGTTTGTGTGTGAGTGTCTGTGCACACAGTTTCGTTGTGATGCTAAGCCTGAAATCCACAAACCGTTTCCTGGTGATTTACTGGACTCTGTTGAGCAGTTTTTGCTTGAATTCCCTCAGTGGAGCCAGAGCTGTTGGTGAGAGAGGCCCCAGTCCCTCTCGCAGGGCAGGGGTGGCCTTGCCACGGCCACCAGCCTCCCCAGGCAGCTCTTGCTGGGCAGTTTTTACTCAATCACATTCTTTAACTGTGCTCTTGCAGTGTTCTCTGCTGTCTCCAGCATTTCAGTGCCGTTCCTCGTGTTGTTTCCTTTAACATTCATATTCATATTTTTTCAGCGTTGGCAGGTGTGTATTTCACATTAACATGAGGGGTTTTTTGGATGTTAGGCTGCTATTTGCTTATGGTAATTTCCAGTCATCATAAGGTGACTGTTGAGAGAGATGAGCAGAGAGGAAAAAAATTGTCAGGCATTTACAGTAAATACTCTCTGCTTTTGGAAACGCTGTCAGAAGTTTAATTGTTAGGTTCAAGTAAGTTTGTCATGTGCCAGACAGAATCAGTCTGCTGTAATGAACGGGTTACGCACTTCACCAGCGAAAAGGGAGAGTGAGAAACCAAGGGATGCTCAGGATTTCCTGTCACCTTGCACTGCAGAAGGAACAGGGGAGGCTTTTTAACCTAGCCTGTAATTAGGTTTTGCATGGAAGCATATATTACTGTGCCTGCTTTGCCAAGGCTCTTCAGTATGATGGATGAGATTTAAAGGTTGATCTGACTAAATTGCAATGAGAATACTAACGACCAAGATATTTCTGTTGTGAACTATTCCTACCAGGCATCATAGCTGTGACAGGAATGGTGTAAGGTAATGGACAATAAAAGTCACTCGAAAATAATACTCTCCTAGGATTGGGCTGCCTTCCCCAGAGCACGTACCCTGAACCACAGCGATAATGTAATCATAAGCCCAGATCATCATTTAAATATATAGGTAATCTCATAGAGCGTCCTGGCAGATTTATTTTATGAGCAAGGAAGAGGAAGAATATTATTGGGCAGCAGAGAGGAAGCAAGTGGTGCTGATGTGGTTGTGTTTATTCTGTAAAACCGTTTGCATTGCTCCGGTCTGCGGGGAGAGAGCGCGCAGTGAGCAGCGCAGGGGCTTGGGGAGGAGGGACAGCCCCGCTCCCGGGGCAGCGCTCCGGGCTCTGGGTGTGCTCTGCTGCACCCCAGCCCCGACAGCTCCCCGGGTGTGCGGAAAGATGCTCGTTCCTGCCGTGGGTTCATCAGGCACTCGACTGTTTATAAACAACTTGTGGATTTCTGGAACTACGCAAGAGTTGCCGCTTTGTTTTGGTTTGTTTTACACAAGGTACCCAAACAGAGCTGCTCGGCTCCCCCTCCAAGTCCCCGTTAGCGAGAGGATGTGAGAGGAACATAGTAACTGAGTGGGAAAGCAGATTTATAAATGTTACCTATCTATTCTTTAACACTCAGTTGCATATATATATATGTGTGTGTGTGTGTGTGGTGGGCTCAGCAGGGCTGAGCGCTGGGCACACGGAGCAGCTGCTGTGTCTTGCAGGAAGGTGAAAAGTGCTGGTACAGAAAACGGTTGTAACACTGAGCACAAGCTGCTGCTCTGCTGCCTGCTCGAGAGGTGCACGGTCCTGTCATGTTGATTATACATCTGGGAGCAAATAATTTGGCCTGCAGTTGAGTTGGAGGCATCCCGAGACACATGGTGATACCCGATCAGACTGGGCACAGCTGCTTCGCCGAGGAACACCCGGGGCACCGGGGCGGCTGGGACTGAATGCCAGGATGCTGATGAGGTTCTGCTCCTTAATGAGTGTCTCATAACTAATGATCCTGGCCTTTGCTACCGAGTGCCCTGGGCTGTGCTGCCCTGAGAATCCCACCTGTCAGGTACCTGCGAGGTACCACGGGTTCTGTGGGGTTTGTGTTTTGCTCTCTGCTGATGAGGTGTCAGAGATGAGGTGCAAGGACACTCAGGTACCCAGAGAGTGCTGCTGCATGGAGTCATAACCGTACGGCAGAAAGGGGACAATAGTTTGGGAGAAGGAGCTGCTCATCCCACGTGGGTTGAGCTTGTATTTCCCGTGATGGTAATGATGATCGTGTTCTTCTGTTCGCTTCCCGGAAAGATACGTGATGCTTCGTGCAATTTAAAGATGTTTTGATTTACAGTCATAGTCAAGACTCCATGTGAAAATGTGTGATACTGCAAAACTTCGTAGTAAATTTAGAAGCAGGAATAAAAGGGCCTGTCACTTGAGAAGGAAAAGCGCAGAGCTCAGACAATGTAAAGTAAAAATGTGCCAGTGTGAGGAGCGTGCCCTGTACCTTTCCTGACGCAGTGAAGTGCCTCCGCATCGTTGGCCACTATTTGAGGAGCCTCTGTGAAGCCCCTTCCTGGGGATTCCCCTTCGCTGTCCCTCCCCAGTGCCAGGAGCCCGGAATAGCCGAGCTGAGAGCCCGGGGCAGGACACGCTGTCCCGAGGTGTCAGCGGGCTCGGCGCTGTCATGTGAGCTCGGCTGGATCTCTCTTCAAAGCTGCTATTTTGTTCTTACTCCTTCCTCTGCTTCCAGCTGGAGCGCTCCAAGCGAGCAGTGCCCGGTGCGGATCCTGCCCCAGCCTGTCCCTGCCCGTGGCAGGTGAGTGTGAGCTGCCTGCCCTGGTGCTCCGGGCTGCGAGCTGCCTGCCCCCGTGCTCCCTCACAGTGAGGGATCGCTCCTGAGCTCCCTCATGGCAGCCGGAGTGACGGTTCTGTGGCAATGCCCAGACCTGGCTGTGGTCAGAGCATTGGGGTTCCCGTGCTCAGGAGTGAGTCCTTTCCCTGCCTGTGAGCGTCAGGCCCTTGAGGGCAGCACGCAGCGGCTGCACGGTGTGATCGGTGTCGGGCTGCACGCCCTGCCCGGGCACTGCCTGGCTCTGTGTCCGTGCTGGGCTGGGAACACGGCGGGGCTGGGCTCCTCGGGACTCAGCAGCCGTGTGCTGGACCCGGGTTTGCTCTGTGCCTGTGGACTGGGAGAGAGAGAACGTGTGGCTCTCCCCTCAAGTAAGCAGCCTTCTCCAAATCATGAATAATAAAATAATTAAGATAATTCCAGCAGTATAACATAAGGTAGGAATTTCATAAGGCACTTTAATGTCGATATTAAGAGACACAGTTTTATCTAAGTGTTTTCACCTGGTTCCTAATAAACCTACAGGTGCTTGAAACTGAAATAGTCTTAAAATCAAACTTCTTCATACTAACAGTGATTCTCCTTCTCCCACTGGAGTTTCGTGGTACTGACTCTGAAAAACTGTTTTTTATTGAGAGCAACCCGTGTGTTCACCTGTCTAATGTAGCAGGACCTGCAGCGCTTTTGTCTAATGACTGCTCGTTAGAGTGAAAGTTCATTTGGTTGAGACACAGGAAGAGCCTCTCTCGGCTTTCCCCCGTGTTGTGGTAGCTGGTGCTGGGAAGGATCTTCCCGAGCTGAAGGCTTATTCCGCAGACAACTGTTAAAAGAATTGAGCACTACTTGCTGCAGAAATTCTTCTGCATCATAGTTTCTCCCCCACTCCCACAAATATTTAAAATACCTTTGTATTTTAAATTAAGACTTAGTCATTGCCCAAGTGCCAGGCATGCACTATTAATACACGAATGAGGTCAGGTTGTGTTCCTTCACTGAGTGAATTCTTGCCAAAACTCTTGAAATGAGTTTCTGCAAATGCTTGTGTTGGCCACTAAATCTTCCCTTGTCACCATTAGGCTGCAGGCAGTGCCGGGGGCAGGAATGGTGCGACTCGGAGTGGCAGAGGGTGTGGGTAGGGGATAACCCAGCCCCGGGTATGGTCCTTTGTGGGGAAGGGACACGAGTGCATTGTTCGCGGGTGTTCTGTCAGTGCTGTGTCTGAATTTTGGGGCCTGGCCCCGGGGCTGGTGTGGAGCAGGGCGTGCAGCGATCCCCTCCCGGTTCCCTGAGCAGCTGATGGAACTGCCAGAGTCTGTCCCCGAGTCGGGCTCGCACAGAGGCAGTTCAAGTGTGGGTTTGGTTTCCTGGAAGGGCTGGAAAGTCCGGGTATGTTCAGTCTCTTGTGCCTCTGCAGGCAGGGGAGGGGTCTGAGAGCCGCTCAGCCCGAAGGCCAGCGCTGC
This sequence comes from Pomatostomus ruficeps, assembly GCA_013400735.1. Classification (NCBI taxonomy): domain Eukaryota; kingdom Metazoa; phylum Chordata; class Aves; order Passeriformes; family Timaliidae; genus Pomatostomus; species Pomatostomus ruficeps. The sequence goes on from VYZT01039109.1 coordinate 15,984, forward strand.
CCCGTCACTGCTGCCCACGGGGCTCCTGAACGGTGTGCGCAGCCCTGTGCCAGGGAGAACTCGTTAATCTGGGATCTCAGTGCTGGGCCAGCTCTGGAATGTCTCAGCTGCCTGATGGGCAGCTCTTTGCAGCTCCTGCGTGTTCTGGTACCATTTCTGAAGGGGAGCAGATTCTCATTTCCGATCGCTCTACTGGGCTGGCCTGAACCTCAGCAAAGGAATTCATTAATGGAATTTTCCCGTTTGTCTGCTGTTCCTACAACGCTTTAATCTCGTTGAATCCAATATGGTTTCTAGCTCCTGCTTCCTGTGGCTTGCCAATCTGTATAAAAACTCGTAATTTGGGGGTGGGGAAGATAGCCTGTGGGTAAATTTTTGTTGTCTTAGACCAAAGAAAGCGGCAACAGTCTGGAGGAACTTTCTGTCATTTTTGTTTTACAAATGGAGATGCGCTGACCTTTCTGGATGTCCCCTAAGTGACTGGGGACCATCAGTCCTTGGGGGAGTGACAGTAGCTAGGGTTACAGGTGACAAAAGCAGTGTCTTCAGTAGATAACAAACCACTGACCGAATAAAGCCATTTTCTGCTCCCTTGTTTATTGTGAAACAACACCGGCAGTGTTCGTGTGTGATCCTGGCGGCTTTGCTGGGGAGTCCCTGGAGGGGGTGGCTCTGCCCTGTTGCTGGGCCCTCTCAGCAGCGGCTCTGCTCTGTCACAGCCCGGGGCTGGCCCTGAGCTCTGTGAGTCAGTTGGGCACAGGGGAGGACTCAGCTCCTGCTGGCTGCTGCGGCCACTTGTGGGCACAGCCCGGCCGGAGCTCGGCCGGGCCGTCAGACCAACCTCTCCCCTTTCTTTTGCCTCAGCAGAGCCGAGAGGCAGAGTCTGGTATGATACCATGGAAGGGCAGCACAACCATCCTCATCATCTAGGGGACCAGAACAACCCTCTGTGCAAGCTGCCGGGGCAGGAGTTCCAGCATGACCCTCAGGTAAGTGCAGGGCTCTGATCTGTCTCCCTCTGGCTTTTCTTACCTTCATTCTACACAGGACTCCTGATTTCTTGGCTGCCTTTGCCCCCCTCCTTTTGTTTTTAGTGCAGTTATAACAGTTTTAGGGAATATCCAGTCTGGGATTCTGCCAGCCAGCCAGAGTTTCCTGAACGCAGTTTTTTGATTATAATAAGAGAAAAAGGAAATAGTTTGAATTTTGCTTAAAGCAAGTGTTTCTAAATCATCTCATGAAAACATACTGTGTTGGCTTTCTCTTGTCTTTGACTCTTTGAAGAAAAGGCCAAAGTAAAATAGATGATTGTGTAAGTGAATAGATGTATTTCATCTCCTTTTATAGTTTCATAATAAATGCTGAAGAAGTAATTACCAAATAAAAGAAAAAGGTCATTCTTCGTGGAACCAGAGGCTCCCTGTGAGTCTCTGGAATCCATCCTGCAATATGTTTTGTCCCTACTATAATAAAGTTTCACTGTAGCAGCTCCTCTCTCTTCCTGCCTTTCTGCAGAAGGGAGCTAAAACCAGGATTAGCCCACAGTCTGTGTAACCATGAAACTTGGATTTTGTGAATTCTGGCTGCTTGCCTTCTCAGCCTGTTTGTTGTTGATCGGAGCAATTCAGTTTTGTTGTTTTAAAGAGGAAACCAAAAGCATCATGGAAAGCTGTCAGCAAGAAGGGAATTGTGACAGTGGTAGATGTGACCGTGGGGAGAGGCTGGGGTGATGGTTTATGGTTCCCAGTGTGCAGGGTGAGCCAGGGTCCCTGAGTGAGGAGTGGTCCTGGAGGGTTTGGGGAGATGGTTTGTGGTTCCCAGGGTGTGGAGTGAGCCAGGGTCCTGGAGTGAGGAGTGGTCCTGG